>PVJO010015048.1:0-46128 GCA_004026905.1 Hystrix cristata
TTTTTTTTTTTTTTTTTTTTTGTACTGAGGATTGAACCCGGACCTTTGCAGTAAGCTACATCCCCATTCCTTTTTACTTTTTAAAATTTAAGAGGGTTTCACTAAGTCACTGAGTTGCCCAAGCTGGGCTTGAATTTGTGATACTCCAGCCTCAGCCTCCCAACATGCTAGGATTACAGGCACATGCCAGCGTGAGCAGCTCTGATCAATTTTTTAACCATTTTACTACATATAAAACACAAACTACAGAAAATCATACAAAACAAATAGAAAGCTTGGCAACCGTAAGACAAACATTCTTGTAACCTACTCAGTCAAGAACTTTCTATCAGCTGGGTGTGGTGGCTCATACCTGCAATCCAAGTCCTGGGCCAGCCTGAACTACATAGCAAGATCCTGTCTCAGAAAAAAGAAAAAAAAAAAAAAAACCCAGACAAAAAAAGAACCTTCTATCCACTCTCCGGTTCTCTCCACATGCTCTGACCCAACCACAATCCTCTACTTCCTCTTAAGTAATAATGACCTTGGCTTTGCATAGTAATCTCTTCTTTGCATTTCTTTATAGTTTTTCACCTACATGTATATTCTTCCACACTATAGTTCTAATCTTGCTTATTTTTTAAAAGTGTGATACAATTTAAAAGTGTTTTTTCTTTAATTTACAGCTATTCCTGCCCACACCTTCCCTCCTTGCAATTCACCTGCTGAAGAATGCAGGGCTTTTAACCTATACAACCTCCCACAATCTTTTTTCCTAATTATATGCCTTGTCTTCAGTATGTTTTGCAAAGTATACTGGCTCTAATGGCTTAATCAATTTTTGATTTGATCCCTTTCAAAACTTTTCTGGTGGTGTGTTGTTTGTCAGGAGGCATGATTGCTGTTTGTTTCTGTGGAGCTGGAGATCAAATCTAGGCCCTGGCATGTGCTAAGCAAGGGCTCTAACACTGAGCCACATCCCCAGCCCAATTTTGCTTTTGATGTCAATTGTTAATGATGCTTCATGCCTAGATCAAGAGGGGCTACAAAATGATGCTATCCTATCATTTTATTTTCATTTGTAAGCTATAATAATTACATAAAAAGATGCTTTCTCTCACCTCCCACATAGTTATCTAGGGGGACAGGAAAGCCATGAGGAATGCTTAATTTTTTTCTCTTTATCTATCTAGTTTTCCAGAAAAATGAATTGGATTCCTGTCAATTCTAGCTTAACCAATTAGGTTTCCTTTTTAATATCATTATAAATGGCTTTACTTAAATATATTTATGGGTTTTAGTCTATAGTAGTTCTTATGATATTGAAGCTCAAAGTATCCAATATTTGGTCAGTGGGGAGCCTCTTCATCAGATCCTGAGTCCTTTTGAGATGACAGCTACCTGACAGCCTCCCTGTTGTCTGGTATGACAACATTCCAAGAGCTTCCTGTATATTTCCTGCCCTAAAACTGGAACACACACCTCTCTAAGAAACTCCAGTGTCTGTTAACAGGCAAATGGTACTTTAAGATCACAATCTTGGCACTAAGGATGCTCACTGATACTGGGTTAGTCACTGTTTCTAGACCTTTTAAGTGGATATAAACATATGCTTAAAATCCAAAATCCTGCAGAAACTGGACAGGTAACAAGTAAGTTAAGTATGACAGAGATGAAGCATGGGGTCTGTGGTACACTGAAGAGGGTATGCTCTGTCTAAAGAAGCCAGGTCTGGTGGCGCACACCTGTAATCCCAGCAGTCTGGGAGGTTGAAGCAGGAGGATCACAAAGTTTGAACCTAGCCTGGGCAGTTTACCGAGACCCTGTCTCAAAAAATAAAAAAGGGCTGGGGATGTAACTCAGAGCAAAGGACCCAGGTTCAATCCCCAGTGACAAATACACACATACCCCAGAGACAGATCTTCAAATTCTTCAAAAAGAGCTGGAATATAAATATGTAAAATATATGTGTATATGATGTACATGTGTTTTCTTTTTTGATTTTTGAGACAGTTTCACTATGTTGTCCAGCCTAGCCTTCAACTCACTAGGTAATTTAAACTGGCCCGAACTCATGATCCTCCTGACCCAGCCTCCAGGCATGTGCCACCACGCCCAGCTCAGAAATGTACATTTTGCAGGGGGAGGGTTGAGAAATGTAAATTTTTAACTTTACTGTTGTGTTATGTTTGTTTTTTTGAGACAGGGTCTCGCTTGTAGTTTGGGCTGGCCTTGAACTCATAGTAATCCTCTTGCCTCAGTCTCCCAAATGCTGTGAATACAGGCATGCACATAACCGGCAACATATATTTTTTATTGATTTATTTATTGGGTTTTGGGGACAGAGACTCACTATACATCCAGATTGACCTCAAACACTTGATCTTCCTCCCTCAGCCTCCTGAGAGCTAAGATTACGGTTGTATGCCACCAGAATTTCTTTTTTTTTTCTTTTTTTTTTGTGTAGGGGATCAAACTCAGGGCCTTGTGCTTGCTAGGCAAGCACTCTAACCACTGAGCTAAATCACCAGCCCCACCCAGAATTTTTTTAATGCAAAAATTAAACAGTAAGGTGAAATAAAACTCATCTATGGACCACATTTGTTCCATGGGTTATGTGCCCTCCATTTAACCAGTGGTTATAATAGCTCAGGAGACACATTGTTAGTCATCTATAAAAACATTTAGGGAAGAGAATTTTCGAGCTGCTTTAGGAAAAGCCAAGCTACATTAAGGAAGGTGAAGGATTTTTTTGTTTTTGTTTTTGTAGTTCTGAAGATAGAACCCAGATCCTTGCTCATGCTAGGCAAGTACTCACCACTGAGCTACATCTCCAGCTCCAGAAAGGGAGAAAGTTGTCTACCTCCCACTAACTCTCTAAAGCATTAGGGATAAAAACATTTCCTGTAAGAAACCACTTTCTTTCATGGAATGAAAGAGAAAGTTGTTGGAGCCTAACAAAGTTTTTGCATCTAAGCACCTAGAATCTCAAGAAGAGACCCAGGAGATGTATTTTATATGACAGACAAAACCGATGGAAAAGTTATTTGCAAATGCATGACAAAGCTCATGTTATGTACATATACCAACTCCACACAAGGAATGTAAACATTTTGTACTGCAAACATGTACTTAAAAAAAAAAAGAAACAGGATCACATCACATATCACTATATGACATATAGTAGATGATTACTTGAAAGATGTTTAATAAATAAAAATGTTAAAAAAAAAAAAAAAAGAAAACTAACAGCACTGCCACCTCTTCCCTGGTGCTCTACAATAGAGAGCTGATGAGAAATTAGAGTAGGGTGTGAAGACTCTAAATAAGGTCCCAGAGAATGTTGGGGAAGGATCCATTTATCAAGAAAGGCCTGCGTGGGTCGGCTCCTTCAGAGCAAGTGACCACCAAGTGACATGCTTTGCGCTCCAGAAATACAGGAATCACAGCACTCACAGTTTCAGTTCAAAGACAAGATAAGGTCAGACTGGATTAAAGTGAAAACCAAAAGAACACTCACAGACTACCCCTTCCTCAGCCATGTTTGTTACTGCCTTCAAAAGCAAACAGGGTCTCAAACCACCCACGGAGGTTCCAAAATTTAGGAATCTCAAGCAAAAGTAGCAAACTAGAAACCTTTCTGGACAGCCCCACAAGCTTCTCAGCAAGCTCCTCCTAGTCTCCTTCACCAGCCTCACAGCCTCAGTTCCTTGGTGCTGTGCCCTTGGCTTTTTGTAGTCCTGATCCTATGCATGTTAGGGCTCTGTTTTATTCTGCATGCTATCAGATCATAACACTGTAAGCTTCTCTCTAATTTGGAAACTAGGCTGCAGGCCAAGGTCAGAGGAAGACCAGAGCTGGGGGAAGGGACCAGATGGACTCAAACTCTCATTCTCATCAGTGACTCACCAGGGAGCCAGATGCTGCATCCCTGCCTTTGATCCTGTCTCATGAGGGAAGAGAAAAATAGCTTTGACTCTGGCACTGAGGAGATACTAACTGGTCTACCATCTACCTTTTGCTGTCTCTAGAAACTACCAGCAGGAAACCAGGCATAGTGGTGCATGCCTGTAATCCTAGCACTTGAGAGGCTGAGGCAGGAGGAGATCCATGAGTTAGAGGCCAGCCTGGGCTACACATTGAGTTCAAGGCCAGCCTGAACTACATAGCAAGACCAAGACTCAAAAAAATGATACAGAAAACTACCAACAGAATGGAAATAGGTTTATAGTGTTTAAGGAGGAAATATGAACTAACTTTATAGTTCCTTGGTTTTTTTTTCTTTTTTTTGGAGACAAGGTCTCACCGTGTAGTTCAGACCAGCCTCAAACTTACTATGGCCACCCTCCAACTCACAGCAATCCTCCTGCCTCAACCTCCCGAGTGCTGGGATTACATGTGTGCGCCACCACACCTGGCTACAGTTCCTCTGACTCCAGGAAAGGAATAATTTTTCTTTCCCATCATCACTCCACATACTTACAGACTGGAGACCATGTCCTTTCTATAGACATCTGAATACTAATAACCATGGCTACTATCTATTGCACTCTTTGCAGACTCTGTTCAAGACACCCGACATGCATTAACTGTTTGCAGAAGGTACTGTTATGCCATTCTGTAAATGATGAAACTGAAGGAGAAAGAAGTTATTCCACCAGGGTCACAGAGCTAGTAAGTGTCCAAACCAAGATGTCAGAACCTACATTCTATTCCCTCCTTTTTTATTATAAAAATTTCAAATCAACAATAACCATGTCACCTAGATTAAATATGAACTCTTTAATAGTATTTTTATCTATGTGTATAAATTTATTTTTGCCAAACTATCTAAAAGTTGCACATATCATAATACTTCTTCCACTTCTACATGTAGCTCCTAAAATTAAGGACATGCTCCATACCACAATACTATTATCACATCCAAAGAATTAACAATTCTTTTTGAGGGGGGAGGGAGGTGCTGGGGATCAAACTCAGGGCCTTGTGCTTGCTAGGCAAGCACTCTACCACTAAGCTAAATCCCCAACCCACTCTGTGACATTGATATTTTGAAGAGAACCAAACCACATTCTGGTTTGTCCTACTGTTTCCTTGTGGTATCATTCAACTTGTTCTTTTTTTACTTCCTAAAAGCCAGAAATTTGATTCAAAGACTTAATTAAGATTAACTTTTTGGGGGGCTGGGGATTTAGCTCAGTGGTAGAGCACTTGTCTAGCAAGTGCATGGCCTGAGTTCGATCTCCAGCACGAAAAAAGTACTTCAGAGTTAATGCCATGTGCCCTGAACTGCATCAGACTAAGAAGCGCAACATGTCAGGTTGTTCCATAGCCAGTGATGTGAGTGGGTTACTTCCTGAAACGGTGACTATCAGAACACTTTTATAAAGATGTATCCTTCATTTGTTATAAACAAATAATTTAGAGGGTGGAGAACGGCACCATGTGACCACAAATACACTGTTCTTCAAAAACCATTCACCTAATAGTGTTAGCATCCACTGATGATCTCTCCTAGGGTAATAATTTCACTAGAAATTTAGTAATTTCACTATCATTCCTTCTACATTTATAAGACGGCCTTCCTCTAGAAAAAGTACTTTTCTTCATTAACTGGGGAAGAACTATGGTTCTTGTTAATTTTAAAAAATTTTAAAGTGTGAAAAATCAAAATGATTCTTTTTTATAAAAGGCAGAATACCTGCTTCATTCTTTAATTATTTTCAGTATAAGAAATAAGTAAAACTAAGCCAGTGTGGTGGTGCACACCTGTAATCCTAGCTCTTGGGAGGCTGAGGCAGAAGGACTGCTGCTACTTCGAGGTCAGCCTGGGCTACATAGTGAGTTCAAGGCCAGTATGAACTACATAGCAAGACCTTGTCTCAAAAAACAAAAAGAAGAGGAGTGGGGAGGGATAAAGAGGGGAAGGGGGAAGAAAAGGAAGAAGGAGGAGGAAAAGAGAGGAGGGGGAAGGAGGAGGAAGAGAAGGAGGAAAAGAGGAAGAAGAGGAAGAGAAGGATGAAGAGAAATAATTAGTAAAAATAGCCACATCTAATGATGGCTATGGCATTTTTCTCCCCTCACCACTATATCCACGTGTCATTGTGGACACATGGGTTTTAATTTATTCAATGCCCTGCACAGTTACTTGCAGTCATTATTGTTGTGCTGCTCAGAATACCCCAAAGTTGGTTCCAGTGTTCTGATATCCTGCTAGCCTCTGAGACCACTGCTTTACATCTTAACAAGATGTCCCAGTTAAGCCTTCCATACTCCATACATTACACAATCTTTGCAGGAAGAAAGTGTGGGTCTGCAGGGTGCTTGAAAAAAACTCTCAAGAAAAGCAGAATGTCAAGAGTGGACATGTCATATCCTTTTGGTTATCAAACCATTCTGAGGTGGAAGCCAGAAGGAAGTTTAGTGTCATCAGGTCTAGCCACTGGTGCCGATACTCACAGCACTATTAGGACTCCCCAGCAACTGCTATTCAGCCACTGCAGAAACACAGATTCACAGGGAACCGCCTCACTGGACATCCCATTCTGTCACAGAGCTGCCCACACTGAGCTCATCAGTTCTAGCTTCTCTCCTTGGAGCCCATGCACCTCTGTGAAGCTCAGGCCTACAGGATAATTCCTTCTTCTGTTCCCTCTCTCATATCCAAACCAGTAATGTTTGCTTTCTGGATATAACTGGGTTTATTTTCCAAATACTCTACCATGACTCACAGGCACTGCTACTTTTTAGGCCACTTCAAATACTCACATAAAAACACATAAATACATTTTGGTCTGGGATTTTAATTTCTACACAGAGTCCTGAAATTTATCTCAAACTTCTCCTACTCCTGTTCCCTACATACAGACTGCTACCAACCCAGGCCGTTCTACCTCCCTGAATTCCTAGGTATCCACCAGTCCCTCAGTTCTCCATTTCCCCTGACACTGATCTGGGGCCCCATTCAACTCTTGTGGCCTAGCTAGGCATTTTGGTGCAAACTTGTAACCCATATTCTGGAAGATGAGGAAGGAGGATCGCAAGTTCAAGCCCAGCCTGGGCAACTTAGCAAAACCCTGTCTCAAAATGAAAAATACACCGGGCTAAAGATGAGGTTCAGTGCAAAGGCCCTGGGTTCAATAAAAAGTACCTCAAACAAACAAACTGTAACTTGAGCAAGTACAATGGTCTAAACTTTCCCAGCTTCAGTGCCTCCAATTCTTACCCATCCCACAGGCTGCTTACCAGAGCGGTCTTTCCTACGTGGCAGCCTCAACTGCTTTATCTCCAGAGTCTAGCATGGTCCTCCCAGCACACTGCAGGCACTCAGTAAATATCCCTGAACACTTGGGGGAAACTAAAGTGACGGACTGAGCTGCCTGACCTCATGACTCAGTTGTACTGTCCACTGTTGGCAGGAGGAAATCTCCTCGAGTCTTAAACAAGTTATTTTATATAAATCAGTGTTTAGAAATTTGCCTAACAAACCATTTTGAAATCTTGGTCAGCTCATGTATATAAATAAATCATATTTAAATATTTTTTGTTTGTTTTGTTTTTGTGGTGCCACAGATCAAACCCAGGGCCTCACACATACTAGGCAAGCATTCTATCACTGAGCTACACATGAGCCCTTTATTCTACATTATTTATTTGATGACCAGTTGCACAAAAGTTCTCACTTCAGGCATTCTCCTCAGGGCTCAGACTTTCTAAAGAATAATCTGCATACGAAGTAAATAAAATACAGACAACATACTGTTAAGTGCAAAATGGTTGGATTCAATAATACAGAAAATCAAAACAACTTCACCAAGTACTTCAACCAAACAAACAAATTTAAAACCTCTGATAATACATCTACTAGACTAACGATCATAAACTTGAAAACCCAGTGCTGGCGAGTGGGAGGAGGTTGGTTCACTTCCCTATGGAAACAGACGGTGGCACTGCAAACTGGCTCAGGCTTTCTAGTGAACAATCTGATCTTAGATAATAAGAACTATAAACTTTCACAGCCTTGGGTCCAATGATTCAACTGGAGGAATTTATCCTAGAGAAATAATTTAAAGAATAAGAAATTTCCACACTATGTATAGAGTACTAGTTACAATAAAGACATATTTCAAATTCTCCAAACCAAGCTAACCATGTATCCCTGTGTACATAAATACAATAGTATATTATGAAGTCACTTAACATGACAAGCATATGTTCTATTTCAAAAAGCAGAGGCACACAGTCAGCCTTAGAAGCAGTGTCTGTGGTTAAGAACAAAGTTTTTTGTTTGTTTGTTTGTTACAAACAAAGGTTTTGGTGCTGGTGCTGCCACTGGCACACTTTCAGCATACATTTATCTCCAAAGAATGCGTTTAGACCATGTGGATCCTGCCTGAAGTTATTTGCCACAGAAGAGATGTGCATTCTCGTTTTCCTTTTTTTGGTGGGGAGGGGGCTGCTGGGTATCAAACCCAGGACTTGTACATGCTAAACAGAGCTCTACCGGTGAGTTACACCCCCCAGTCTGAGGTGGGGTGTGTGAGTGTTCATGGTACTGGGGTTTGAGCCCAGGCCCTTGGCACTGAACTACATCTCCAGTTCTTTTTTTTTTTTTTCTTCCCTTTGGAGACAGCATCTCACTAAGTTGTCCAAGCTAGGCTCATACTTAACAATCCTCCTGCCTCAACCTCCCAGAGTGCTGGGATTACAAGTATGTGTCACCATGCCCCACTAAGTGTGTATTCTTAGTATATGTGTTGCTGAAGTAAGCACATGTTTATTCTTGAGTAGAAAAGAGATGGTTAGAGAGCAAGTTCTGGTGTCAGATTGCCTGCATTCATATCTCAGCACTGTCACTTATTAGCCATGTGACCTCAAACTGATTTAAATTCCTAACATTCTAGTTTCAATTTATGTGTCTAGTATGGATAATATTAGACTAACCCCTAGCTAATAATATGACCTATTCCATAAAGTTTTTATGGGGCTGATAGGAAATACGCCTTCAGAGTGGTTGGCATATTACCTGCCAGGTAGTACATTCTCCATAAATGTCAGCAATCTGCATAGTTTGATCACATGCTATGTTCCTGTCATTGCATTAAGTGTACCCGTTACATTTAGTTTCTATAATAACCTTACAAGCCAAGTGCTATTATGAAGAAAAGTGAAAGAAATGAGCCCAGAGGATCTATGTACGTAAGATCTATGTACCTTCTCTTATTAAATAAGAATATAATATGGTTAGTAGATCCCCAAAACAAACATGTAAATTTAAATGTACTCCTATATCTGCAAAGATAGGCATAGTTAGTAGAACTTAATGATCATTAGATCCACTTTGTTTAAAATTACCTAAGTGTCTCTGTCTTTTCAAGTAGAAGCAAGCAGATACGAGACAGGGGCCCAGTCCTGCTACCTGTAATGACCCATGTCTTTCCTTTCTCCCTGCAGGGACCAGGCCCTGTATTAAATGTCACTTGGGTGCTGGCTTCTGACCAGCAAGTGCTTACCTGGAGAAGATAGAGCAGTCCCGGGACAAACAAGGTGACTGGGTACAGAGACTGGTATGTTGCTAAGGCAAGAAAAATAGCACTGAGGAAAGCACTGCCTGTAAAAAGAAATAAATGCATGGAATAATCCAGCCTCATCAGTCAGGATTAGACTCAGCAAGTCTCTATCAACACTGGACTTTCCATAACTGTTTAAACAATCACTGCCATGTGCTTCATTTGCAGGCACAATACAAATACACACAGAGAGCTTCTTAGCTTGATTTCCCATGAAAAGACACCAAGGAAGTCAAACCATCTACCCTCAGCAATCTGAGACTCCACAGGCATATTGTAAAATTTTCATACCCAGAAAAATTTTATAAAACTTCAGCCCAAAGATGTATAAAGTCCAAAAAAAAGAAAAAAGAAAAAAAAAAGGTGTATAAAGTCTATTAAGACCATGTCCTAGTCAATGCACCAACTTTTTAAGCCTACACTTAATTGTTGATGATATTTAGACCTGTGGAATCTAACTCTTTGGATTCTTCAATACCTCATCACTCTTTATCACCTTCTTCCTTACGTGTTATCTTCAGGGCATATGTTTCTTTTTTCCTTTTGTAGCACTAAGGATTGAATCCAGGACCTTGTGCATGCTAGGCAGGTGCTCTACCACTGAGCTATACTCTCAGCCTATGTGTTTCTTTTTCTAAATTAAAGCTCATTTTGGGAGAAAGAGGGTGGGGGCAGGACTCACTGTTACGCAGGTTGGTCTCAATTTCCTGGGCTCAAGCAGTCCTCCCAACTCAGCCTTAAGCAAGCTGGGACTACAGGAGTGCACACCACGCTACCAGGCTCAATAATGTCTCCATTCCCAACATGTAATGAGTAACTATATAATTATTAAGCATGTTATAAAAGGCTTTGTAAACATGACATGGAAAGATGTTTATACATGTATTTCCAGGTGTGGTAGCCCATGCCTGTTATTCTAGCACTTGGGAGACTGAGGCAGGATTACCATGAGTTCAAGGCCAGCCCAGGCTACACAGTGAGTTCAAGGCCAGTCTGAACTACACAATGAGACCCTTTCTCAAAAAATATATATGCATATTTTTTTTATTAAGTGAAGATTATAAAAGAGATATAGACTGTGAACTTAAAAAAAAAAGAGAAAAGCAGCCCAAACATCATTTACAAAAAAGGACTAAAAAGCTAGACCACAAATTTCACAATGGTTATCTCTGGGTATCTCTCTCTCTCTCTCTCTCTCTCTCTCTCTCTCTGAGGCAGGGTCATGCTCCATTACACAGGGGTCCTACAACTCAAAAATCCTCCTGCCTCAGCCTCCTGAGTAGCTGAGATTATACGCGTGCACCACCTGATTTTTCATTTTTGCCTCTCTATATTCTGTAAAATGTTCTAAAATGAAGTTGCATTGTCTTATCATAGGAAAATAAACTGATTTCTTTCTTTCTTTCTTACTCTGCAGTGCTGGGGATTGAACCTAGGGCCTTGCATGATTTTTTTTGGGGGGGTGGAGCGGTGCTGGGGATCAAACTGAGGTCCTTGTGCTTGCTAAGCAAGTACTCCATCACTGAGTTAAATCCCCAATCCCAGTGATTTCCTTTTTTGAAAAAAAAGTGGTTCTCCCCTTTCAAATGATCGTGAGGGGTGCTGGGGATCGAACTCAGGGCCTTGTACTTGCTAGGCAAGCAGTCTACCCACTGAGCTAAATTCCCAAGCCCCTTTTTGCTTTTCTTTTTGTCTTTTTAGACAGGGTTTCACTATGTAGTTTGGACTGGCTTTGAACTCACTGTGTAACCTAGGCTGGCCTAGGACTCACAGGGATCCTCCCGCCTGTCTCCCAAGCACTGGGATTATAGGCGTGCACCACTATGCCCAGCCCCTTTCAGATTATTAAGATTATGGGGCACCCTAAAAAAAGTCAGGGCCAGCAAGCCTAAATTTACAAGAGGTTTTATAGTGGCCCAGATTGGTCATAATTGACAGTCCACAGCTGGTGTCTCACAATGATAATATTTCATAAAGTGACAATACCCATGGTCACTTGAATAGTGTGGGTGAAACGTTCCCTGGAAATAATGTACATGTTCTCAAGGTTTTTCATAAAAAGAGAAACTAGTCACTGTAGTCATTCGTTCCAAGGAACTTTACCCTTCTCCCAACACTGCTCAAAGGACAAACAGAACTTGATGCATAGGCTCTTTTGTCCATCAAAGTGGTCTATGTACTTGAAACATCTAAGAACCATCTTGCAAGAGGGAGTGAAAAGACCTTTGAGTATTCCATCCTTCAAACCAAGGAAACTTGTCAGCTAGGAATAATCTTGGTGGACAGAAAATACAAAGAAGTCAGAGAAAGGAGGAAGTTGAATATAAAAGACAATAGACAGAACTTTATGGATGGGACTGTCCTGCTATATTGATGAGAGCCAGGCAAGACCTGGACCCAGTATACTTGTAAAAATGACTGAGCAGGATTAGGCCTAGCTAAGCCATGCCACCAGCAGGGGCCTCTATACACACGCTGAGCCACAGACTCTGGAAGTAGAACCAGGTCACCCTCAGAGGAGATGGTACTATGGGGAAAGGTGCTGTCCCAGAGCCCAAAAGTGGATGTGGGCTCAGGATTCCTTGACGGTGCTGAAAATCTGAATGACATTTTGTGGGAAACTAAGAGAGCTAAGAGAGGGGGTAAAAAACTGGAAAAAACTTTATTTAACATGGTTTTCTACAGATTTGGGAATGGGAGAGCAGAAAGGCCCATATATCTATTACCAGGAGGAAGGTTAATGTTCCAACTCCAACCGTTCTTACAAATGAGGTGAAAACAAACACATGACTTTCATCTCTATCGGCCCCAGGAGACACCAAAGAGTGAAGTAAACACAACTACCTCCTGGTCTAATTGTCTGAGATCAATAATTACTTGTCTGGAGCAGCTAACTTTATATAAACCCCAAGAGAGAAGAAAAGTCCTGGTAGAATGGACTCTGGGCGGTGGGGTGAGGGGTGGGTGCTGGGGATCAAACTCAGGGCCTTGCACTTCTAGGCTATGCTCTACCACTTGAGCTAAATCCCCCATCCCTAGCATGGACTTTTGAAAAACTTGCTCCAAAGATCAGGAAGAAGCAACCTTCCTTCCTCGCATGAAGTCTTTTTTTTTAATTTTATTTTTTTATTTTTTTTGGTGCTGGGGATCGAACTTGGGCCCTCTTTAACCACTGAGCTAAATCCCCAGCCCCTTTTAATTTTATTTTAATGGTACATTTCAGATGTATATAGTGATAACATTCATCATAGATTTGTACCTGTACATGATATATCTTGTTGCTTCTTTTTTCCTGTTCTCCTCCTCTCCCTTCACCTCCCCATTTACAAAAGCTTTGTTTGCATTTTTTCCTTCTCTTTCTTATTTCTCTTATCCCTCTGTTCCTTTCCCCTTCTCCTTCCTTTGTTCCCCTCCCCATTTGAACACTTTCTTCTCTTTCCCAATATAATACATTTTAGTCTTTATTTACACTTTCAGTTTCTCACACCAGAGAAACCATACAGTATTTAAACATATGTGTCTGATTTATTTCACTTAAGAGTATAGTCTCAAAATGCATTCATTTACCTCAAAATATCTCAAGCTTATCATTCTTTATGGTAGAGTAGTACTCCATTGTATTAAAAAACCACATTTTCGGGGCTGGGGATTTAGCTCCGTGGTCAGAGTACAGTGTCTGCCTCGTGAGCACAAGGCCCTGAGTTTGGTTCCTGGCACCAAAGGAAAAAAAACAAAAACAAATGAACAAATTAAAAAAAAAAAACCAACCATATTTTCTTTATCCATTCCTTGGTTAATGGGCATTTGGGCTGTTTCCAAGATTTAGGTATTACAAACTGTGCTGCTATAAACATGGGTGTGCATATATCACTGTGGTATGATGCTTTTAATTCTTTTGGGAAGGGGAATATCTGGGTCAAATGGAACCTCTAGTCCCAGTTCCCTGAGGAATCTCCACACTGATTTCCATAGTGGTTGCACCAGTCTGCACTCCCACCAACAATGGAGAAATGTTCCTTTTTCTCCACAGCCCCTCCAGCATTTGTTACTGGCTGATTTGTTGATAATATCCATTCTTTCTGGAGTGAGATGGAATCTCAGTGTTGTTTTAATTTGCATCTCTTGAGTGACCAATGATGTTGAACATTTTTTCATATGTTTATTTGTTGTTTCTACTTCTTCACCTCAGATGAAATCTTTAGAAAGTAAAAATCTGTTCCTTCTGCTATTATCTTTGTTAGTAGTATCAATGTCCACCCAAATACCCGGCCTATTCTTCATACATACACACTGCCACTCCTACATTCCTTCCGTCCCACCACTCCATTACTTGAGACAGTATCTCACTATGTAGTTCAGGCTGGTTTTAAACTCTCTATGTAGCCCAGGCTGGGCTCAAACTCCTGGCCATCCTTCTGCCTCAGCCTCCTAAGTGCTAGGATTACAGGTATGTGCCACCACACTCAACTATCCATATTCTTTCCTTGTACCAGTCACCAACCCTGCTGATCTACCTTGAGCATTTACCACTTCAGTTCTTGCTCTCATCATCTGTTACCAGAGTTTTCAGCAGCCTCTTCCGTCCCTTCCCTAATAGTCTCCTTGGTCCCCTCCCAACCAGTCCATCCTCCACAGAAGCACCAGAAGGATCTTTCTAAAACAGGTTAGACTGTGACAAGCCTGGGTCTTTAAAGACTTCTGAAGGTTCCATTTCATCTATGAAGTCCAAACTCCAGTGGCAACCAAGACCCTCACCAGCTGGGTTTTCCTTCTCCAGCCCCACCTCAGACCACTTGCACACACACACCCTCCCTCCAGCTGTACTAGACCATGCCACAGTTTCTGAAACACCCTTTTCATCCCTCTGTCTCAGCTGCCCTTCTCTGCCCTCCTAGCAGAAACCTACCCTTCAATGGCCAGTTGAAATCCTACTTCCAGTATGAGCCCAAGCAGATGTGGTAACAATGCTCATTACGGCTAACAGTCCTTGCTCACTGCCTAGGTGCCAGGCACTGTACTGTACCCTCTCCACCT
The DNA here is from genome assembly GCA_004026905.1 of Hystrix cristata. Classification (NCBI taxonomy): domain Eukaryota; kingdom Metazoa; phylum Chordata; class Mammalia; order Rodentia; family Hystricidae; genus Hystrix; species Hystrix cristata. Next base: position 14,583 of record PVJO010015048.1, read on the forward strand.
TAGGAAAGCTCTACTTTCAGCTGATTTTCTTGTTATAGCTTTACTGAGATAAAAATCACATATTCTATGTATTTTACAGGTGAAGAAACCAAAGCACAGAATTAAGGTTATAAACCCAAAATCACACGGCTGCTTCCAGTGCTCATCCTCTTAACCCTTCTACCAGTGAGCCTCGAGTCACTCTACACTGATACTGTCTTCTAATAATCTGCCAGTGTCACCCTCTCCCCACTATGTGTTTTACGAATTTCTGAAGGGCAATAAGCCTTTCCTAATTTTGAATTACCAGCACCTAGCACAGTATCTGGCACGTGTGATGAATGCCTGACTGAAGGAGTATCATTTAGTGACACATACAAAAAAATCCTTTTAAAAAGCAAGCATATTAAAAACAAATGTCCTTTGAGAAGAATTCATGATGCCCACAACACCAGAATAATGTAACTTGGACAAAATGCACAATAAATCTGACTCTTAAAGAAGATACAGTCTGTACATTAGTAGTTGAGGGCTCATTCTGGGAGGGGGCCAGGCACAGAGCTGCTCTCTGGGGAGTAAAGCTGGGTGCCTGAGGTCTCAAGTCTGGGGGAAAAACACGGTGCTGCAAGTCACCAGCCTGGTGTGGGCAAGGCGGGTGTGGGCTGCTGGGACAGGTGTAGATGGGGCACATGCACAGCAAGAGTGAGGGGGAGTCTGGAGGCACATAAAAGACTCAGAAACAGCTAATATAATTTGAGAAAAGCCAGAAGATCAGGTTAGGAAGGCAGACAGCTTAAATGAAATGTGCTTAGGGCAGAGGCAGGAAAGATAAAAGGTGACTTCAAATGTTTTAGACAAATTGTGCAATAAGCAAACACTGCTGGAGTTTGCTCTATGCCACATGTGCTAAGTTCCAGGAAGACTGGTGGTGACTCAGACAGTCTCTGTCCTCGGAGAGCTCCCTGTAAACAATTACAAAATACGGAGGAAAGTACAGAGGAAGCAATCCCAGCCCATCGAGGAAGTGGACATTTGAGTTTTGAACAGTAGTAGGTGAGGCCCCGCATGGAAGGAAACAGCATGTGCAGGGGCAGAAGGTGAGAAAGACTGGTGTGCTGGGGGTGGGGGTGGGGGGTTGGCAACTAGCTCAGCATGGCTAGAAGTGACTGGAAAAAACCCACAAAGGGTTCTTATAGATGCTGGCAAAATTCCGCTTCTTAATCTGGGTGCTGGCACCTGTCATTTTGTAGAAGTTCATTTATCCGTACACCAATGATTACTATATTTTTCTGTGTATATGTTATACTTTAATAAAAAGTTACACTCTGAAGTCTGAGCATGTAGGCAGGGTCAGATCACAGAGGACTTAGGCTGCACAATGGTCCAAAAACATCTACCCTGAGGGCCAGACAAAATTTCTGAAATAATCCCCGAAATGGTGCCTGTATGGGAAAGAGCTAGGCTAGCCTGCTGGCCTAGCCAGAAGGAACAGTACCAAGAGTTTTACCAAAAAATGATTCAATTTACCATTTTCTACTAGTGTGGCCCAGGTGCTCAGGCAATTAGGTTTTCTGAACAAGGCCTGGCCTGCAGCCTGATCACAGGAATATAAGGATAAATCACTCAAGTGGGTGTGTGCACTGGTTATAGTATCAGGAAATGTCATTATCTACCCAAACTAGCTCTGAATGTTTTCCTACTCTTGTTTATGTCAGGGTGGGGGCCAAAACGAGCCTGGGCAAGTCCTAGGGTAATGTTCTGCCTCCAAGGACTGCACCTTGATCTGGGCCTGAGTGGGTGGCACAGCTGCAGGGCAGAACAGGAATGCAGACCAAGAGGGGGCGTGGGGACTGGTTCAGGATACGAACTTCAAAGAAGTGAGCAGAGGCTAAGAGACTGGGTCACAGAGAGTGACCTGTTCCAAGGCAATCAGTGAGACAGACTGGAATGTGGTCAAAAGGGCTGAGTTTCCAAAGGACTAACAAAAGTGTATATTGCAGCAGGGTCTGTGGCAACAAGCAAGGCTGCCCAGAAAGAGGAGGTGATGCTGGGGGCAGGGTTCAACGTCCTATATCCCTTGCCAAGTACATTCTCTTAACAGGGCAGGCTCTCTCAATGTGCTCCATCCTCACCAGTGATGAACTCAGGGCCTTCACACTGAGCTATATATCCCCAACCCTTTGAAACAGTGTGTTGTTAAGTTGCCCAGGCCAAACTTGTGATCTTCCTACCCCAGGCTACCAGAGGTTGAGGATTATATGTGCATGTGCCGCTATGCCCAGCTAGCACTCCACATGTCTTAAACCACTTAGACCTTTTCAACTATTATTATCCTCATCTTACAGATCAGGAAACTGAAGGACAGAATTGTTTGCCCAAGGTCATAAAGTAAGTGAATGAACAAATACTATGATTTGAACCTGGGCAGTGTCACTCCAATTCCCACATTCCTCAAATCGATCACTGTGTCACTCTCTGAACCCTGGATTATATCTGAATCATAAAAATCACAATAAGCAGAGCAATTGCTTTTCCAGTGTGTTCTGCTGAAGAAGCATGCTAAGTGCCTTTATTTCTCATGCATTGCTCCACCACCTCTAGACAGCAGACATCTCTGTGATCAAACAGAGGCTCCTGAGACTCCTGAGTAAGTGAGCTTCAAAGCTGATTTGATCCCATATAGCATGGCTTCTCTCTTGGGTCCCTGATTATGACTCCATGACTCTCCAAAACAGGGATGCCCCAAGTTCCTCTAAGGTGGGTTCCAGGAAGAGAACCTCTCATTCTAACCTCCTTGACCTCGGTTCAGGGAGATTTATCAGTCCTGGGGAACCTTTAAAAATGGACGACACTATTAAGAGTAAGCACTACCACTTACTGAGCACTCAGTACATGCCCCATACCATATACCATCTCATCCACTCATTACCTGTGATCCCTAAGGTAGAGGCTATTTTGATCCTCACACTATAGATGTGTGAGGCCCAGAACTGTTAAGTGACTTGCCTTCCATGACACAGCCAGACAAGAGTGGAGATAGGATCAACTACCAGATCTAACATCAGAACTGCCTGAGCTCTTCATCAACCCTGATTGTTTTCTGATAGTACATCTTGGTCCATCTTTTTCTTTGGCAAGCAAATTCTGTCACCTGGATCATATGAATGTGCCATCACTGTGTCTTTTGGTAGAATAAGGGAAGTTAGAAAGATTCTTAGGTGGCAAAATTCCAAGAATTTCTAGTTTGGACTATCTCATTACTGATAAACACCAACAGTGAACAAGCAGGAGCACCTATTAGCATGTTTGTTTTCCTTTTTAAAGCCTAATGGAGACTACTTTATAGGGATAGAGTATTTTAATTAGCCTGCTGAAAGGCAGAGTGTCTCTGACCAAAGCAACAGACTTCAAAATGAAACCCATGCTGCTCCAACTCAATCAGTGTTAACCCTGAGTACAAACCTGTGTTCACCTCCAACACTACAAAATGGACATCAAATACAATGGCCTGAGCCTGTGCCTGACCTGCATCTCTCAGTGTGTCCCAGGCAACCATGGGCTGCCACAAAGGAAGCTCAAGGAGAGCAAGTGAAGTCAAGGGTACAGACGAGCCCATTCCTTTCTGTGGGGCACCTGCTCCATGGAAGTCTAGGGACTTCTAATCTCCCAAGTTAGCTTCTTTTCAATTACGTGTTCACTGAAGGAACTTAGGTAAAAAACAGATGTAAGTAAATAAAAATCACCCAAGGTGGGTTGGGGATTTAATTCAAGTGGTACAGCACAAGGCCATGAGTGCGATCCACCCCCCCCCAAAAAAAACCCCCAAGAACTTATTTCACACAGACACATATTACTTTTGGGGTCTATTTTCTATTTTTATTGTGTTAACACAGTTGAGATTAATTAAAATACGTGATTTTGTATTCTGTTTTAAAAAACTATAAATATTCTCACATAATTTATAATTACTTAAAAATATCCACCATATGAGTAAAACAACTGTATTTTATTTAACCATTCCCTTGTCTGTTTTGAAGTATTTTCTAATTTTTCCAGTCATAAATAATTTTGCAACTAGTGACTTTGCACCACAAAGCTTTCTCTGCATTTCTGCATTAGCATAGGTTCTCAAAAGCACACTTAATAAAGCAATGTACAGATATTTTAAGACTGTACTGGCAAACTACTTCATAAGAGGGCTGTACAATTTTGTAAGTCAATTTGTCATGTGGGAGAATGCCTATTTGACAGAATCATTGCCAGTGCTGAAAAATGTCTTCTGAAATATTTGCCAATTTCTAAAGCATCCCCCAAAATTTATAAGCCATCTCTAGAATGGGGCATAGCTTAGGTAGAGCAGATTAGCATGCATAGGTTTGATCCTTAGCACAAGAAAAAAGTCACTTATTTATATTAATTTGCCACAAATTTTCTCTATTAATTATGGAGCTGAATATTTTTCAGGCTTTTTTGGGCTATTCATATTCTTTTTCATGTGACATTTCCCAACTTTTATTTAAAATACTGAATTATTTGGTCATCAGTTTTTTAAAAATATCTAACTATACGGCACAAATACAGAGTTTACAGCTAAACTAATTTTACTATATATACTATTAGTAGGAATTACTAATACACTCAAGAGTCAAAAGTGGTTCAGAGATCCAACTAAAATAGAACTCTTCAAATATTTTAACAGATTAGGAACATTGTTTGCGATAGTATCTATTTATAGTAGCCAACAATGGAAAACAACTTAGATGTCCAGCAAAAGGGAAGAGCTGGGACTCCAGGACAAACATGCATGAGGAATGGAGGTGGAGGTGGGGCAGGGTGAAGAAAGACTTTTATTTTTTATTTGACATGTTTGAATTTCTTTCTTTTTTTTTGGATTTTTGAAGAAATGTCTTGTTATATACAGTTCAGATTGGTCTTGAACTCACTATGTAGCCCAGGCTGGCCTTCAGCTCATGACAATCCTTCTGCCTCAGCCCCCTGAATGCTAGGATTACAGGAGTGTGCTACCATGCCTGGCTTAAATTTCTTTTATTCTTACCAAGTGTTTGAACTACTGAAAATTTTTTAAAATTAAATTTAGCTGGGACGCACTCTTCCACTGAGCTAAATCCCAAACCCTATTTAGATAAATGTTAAAAGTAAAATAAAATCATGTGCATACATTATAAAAATGTCTATGAATTAATTTATCATAAATGTGTAGTCATATAATACAAAATTTCACCCAGGCATGGTGGCATACACCTACATTTACAGCTACTTGAAAGGCTAAGGCAGGAAGACTGAAAGTTAGAGGTCAGCCTGAGTAACTTAGTGAGATTCTGTCACACACACACACAAAAAAAATGGGGGCTGGAGATTTAGCTCAGTGGTAGAGCACCTGGCTTGCAAGCACAAGGCCCTGAGTTCGATCCCCAGCAGCACCCCCCAAAAAATTAACATTCTTCCTGGGTTTGGTGACACACACCTGCAATCCTAGAATTCTAGGAGGCTAAAGCAGGAAGATCCTAAGCTTGAGCCCAGCCAGAGCAATTTAGACCCTGTCTCAAAACTAAAAATATGGGGCTGGGGATTTAGCTCAGTGGTTAGAGTGCTTGCCTAGCAAGGGCAAACCTCTGAGTTTGACTCCCAGCACCAAAAACAAAACAAAACAAAAAAAAAAAACAACAACAACAACAACAACAAAAAAAAAACCCTAAAAATATATGAGCCAGGCGTGGCGGTACACACCTCTAATCCCAGCACTCAGGAAGCTGAGGCAGGAGGATCACCTAGAGTTCCACGCTAGGCTGGGCTAAATAATGAGTTCAAAGCCAGCCTTAGATGCATAGTGAGATCCTGTCTCAAAAAAAAAAAACAAAAAACCATAAAACAAAACAAAACAAAAACTAAAAATATATAAAGGGCTAGAGATGCAGCTCTGGATTCAAGCCCCAGCATGGCCAAAAAAAAAAAAGGCACTCTTTACATTTTTTGTGTAAGAGTCCTTGCATGCACTTTCACAGAGCATGTCTTCAGTCTATTTTTGCACTCAACCCTTTAAAAGTGGCATTCCAGTGCTGAGAGTGGTAGTCAGTGAGCACCTGTAGTCCCAGCTATTCAGAGGCTGAAGCAGAAGGATCCCTTACACCTAGGAATTCAAGGCCAGCAGCCTGGGCCACACAGTGAGACTCCCATCTCAAAAAAAAAAGTCTAAAAGTGACATTTCCAAAGGCAAGTGTTCAATCCCTTCTGCCAGGCTGTAGCATATATTTATTCCTATTTTAATGGACACCAGACACCTTGATGACAGTCCGACACTCTGGAGACAGGCACTAAGGCAAGAAGTATTCACAGACATCAGAGTCTTCACTATTTCCGAGCCATTTCTGGCAAAATGACCAATCTTCAGAATAAGGGAATTCAGTTTATATAGTATCTAGTCATTTTAAGCAACCTGATAGTAAGTTAATCTAAAGGGTCTACAGTAGTACTGGTAAACCTTCTAGAGACCAAGTGCCCAACGGCAACCCAAAACCCACTTATTTATCAAAAAGTGCCAGCTCTGCAATTAAACTTGAATACTGAGCTTTAGTTTAGAAAAAACAACTCTACATTAACATCTTTTGTCTTAAAAGAAAAACACAATAACACACATGCCAGTTTGTCACCACTGGTCTACAGATAGACCACTCGTAACCAATTCAAGAAAAACAATGTTTTGTGAAGGTCTAAGTCATACTCATGTGCCACCCTAAAAAATTTAAGTGAGAAAAGGTCTTACTCCTCCAAGTATCATGACTTTTGACTCATTTCCTGATACGAACTTTGGCAATAGTGCACAGAAATAAAAACTCTTACCATCTTCTTATGGAAGTATAAATTTAGCAAAGAATTTCAGAAATCCTAAAGAAGACATATTCCTAGTAGCATAATAACTCTATTTCTAGGGCTTTACTTTAAGAAAATAACACGGTTACAAAAATTATTGTACATTAGAAAGCTAACTGTAAAAAAAAAAAAGAAAGCTAATTGTAGTATTAAGTAGCTGAAAACCAGAAAATCACCTATATAATGGTGTAAGTTAGTTAAAGAATTTATATACATTCATAAAATGAAATAGTAGGCAGCCATATAGATAGATAGACAGTCTGATTGTACTACTGGCCCCAATTCTCAGCACCCTCATATCCAGACCTTTTGCCATGTAACTTTCCAGTGCCTTCTCATCTTCCGATCACGGAAAAGATATAAATCCCCTCTCCCAGGCCCAGCCATATGTTATGTTTTGGTCGATGGGATGTTAACACATGTTGCAACCACTCTTAAAAAGTACGTGCCTGACTAGGCTTGCTCATTATTGTGCCTCTGCCACTGCTACAAGAGTGTGCTTAAATTAGTCCTCTCGTCCAAAAGGATGACAGAAATGTGCAGCAGGCTGGGCCCAGATTATTCAACTCCAGCCAGCCCCTAATGAATGAACGAGGCCCAGTGAAACCAGCCAACTGACTACCCACATCCAACCCAGATCAGGTGACCCCTAGCTGATTTACAGCTATGAGCTAAGTAAATGCTTGCTGCTGTTTTAAATCCCTGAGTTTCAAAGTGGTTTGTTAAATAACATGGGGTGGTAGGGTGGCTAATTGATGCAATGTTTAAAAGACTGGAAGAAAAATGGTGGTAGTAGTGGAAGATTCTGTAAATACATAATCCAAATGCTATGGAGGGACTTCCAGTTAAAATGTAGATTGATAACATGTGTTTATCATCTCTCCCTACAGGAAACCTCACTGAACTGACAATAAGGGAAAAAAACTAGTATCAAACTATAAAGAACAGAATAGGAGGTTACAGTAAAAATATTTTAACACAACAGTGGAAAACATAAAGCTTATGAAAGAGAGATAAAAGACACAGCAATATGGAAGAAACTATAGCTCAGTGGCCTTTCAAAAGAAATACTAATAAAAATCAGGTCAACTTAATCCATATAACTTCTGAGACATTCAGTACCTGCAACTATTAGATACTATGAAAGGTTGGGGTAAGGGAGAGAGATGAAAATTGGTACTTGGAGCATAGATCAGTGGTAGAGTGCCTGCTTTAGCATGCTATAGGGCCTGGGTTCAATCAATCCCCAGCACCAAGAAAAACAACAACAACAGCAACAACTGAAAGTTTATGCATAGACCAGTGAGAACCATAGGTCTTATCCCAGTGATGGGCACCAAGTGGGTACTCTCACATACCTCAGCCCTCTGTGTTACTTGTACAAGAGACTATAGGTCCAGAGAAAGCTAACTAAAGAAGCAAAGGTCAATGGGAAAAAAAGAAGCAACAAGATATATCATGTACAGGTACAAATTCCCTATGATGAACGTTATCTAAAATGTACCATTAAAATAAAATTAAAAAAAAAAAAAGAAGCAAAGGTCTAGGGATATCAAGCACAGTAACAGACTGCAAAGTGTGAGCTGAAAAGTAGTAAGATCAACGGAAGTCTACCGACTGAAGTCAGCTATCTTCCCCATCCTGCTCTTATAGCTCCAGCAGCCAGTCCCATGCACCCTCCACCCCAACTCCACCTCACCTCTGCTCCCCGTAGGAAAAAAACTGGAGGACTCCTCTCTGGAAAAATCGTTTCAGAGAAAATAAAACCCATCGATACTGACATTTAGGGATGCCTCTCACAAAAAAGGCCAGCCCACTGCCTGATCTCCGACAGTGAGAATGAGCCACCAGTAAACTGTGCCTCCACACAATCTCCAGTTAACATGTTAGTGTCTCAAATATAAACAGACAGCCAGAACTTCCACATAGAAGAGAAAATCCTCCGATGCGACAGTCTCCCACAAAATGACCAGAAAGACAAAGAGACTGTGTTTAGAACAGATGAAAACTGAAAAATACATATTCAGAGAAATTAGAGGATTTGTGGTCATAAAATAAATATAGGACACTTCAAAGAAACAACTAGAAACCAAGAAAGAATTAAAAATATAATAAATTAAATTAAAAATGTGAGCTAGAGCTGGGCATGGTGGCATATGCCTGTAATCCCAGCACTTGGGAGGCTGAGGCAAAAGGTCAAGGTTGAAGCCAGCTGGGCTACATAGTGTATTCAAGGCCAGCCTGGAATCCACAGCAAGGTCTTGTCTCAAAGAAAGTGGAAAAAAAAAAAATCAATGAAAAATAAAATATGCATATTTGATTTGATTAAGCAAGAAAGCCCAACATCCAAAAAAAGAGGACAGAGAAAACAGAGTAGAAAGAATGTGAAAGAAGTTGCACAGGAGCATCTTCTAGAACTAAAGGACATTAGTTTCCATATTGGAAGGACCACCAAGTACCCAATGTAACACATGAAAAAAGACCTATGCCGAGATATAACATTATGAAATTTCAAAATACCAAAGATAATAGAAAATTATACTATCTTTCATAAAGAAAAATTGGGTTATAATATAATGCCAAAGAAAAATCAGGTTATAATTTAATACCATCAAACTGCCCAATAGCAACCAAGATGCCAAGAGATAGTGAAAAAGAAGCCTTAAAATTCTGAAGGAAAAATCTCAAATTCTTACCCCACTCAACTATAATTTGGTGTTAAACTAGAACAAAGCCATTTTTCAGACACAGAGTGACTGAAACATCTATCTCATATACCCTTTCCTAGAAAACTACTAGAGGAAGCAAAACAGAGAAGAAAAAAACAATAAAAGAAGGAATCTAGAAAAGATACAGCACAGAAGAATTATGAAGGGAAGTTCTAGTATGACAACTTTGCACTAGGACAGGGAATAACCAGGACAGATTGGGACAGAAAAGAGAAATGTGTGTTAGAGATCTCTAGAAAAATAATGGAACTCACAAACTACTTGATGTATTTAAGTGTTTTGGGGGAGAAAAAAAAAAACTTGATAGATCTAGTAGAACAAATGGAGAAAAAAGCAGTAATTGGTACAGAATAAAACCTAAGCAAAAAATTAAACAAGCACCAAAAAATAATCATAATCTCCCCAAAACTAAAAGATTATATAAAAAGGAAATAGGAATCATAGTTGCTACTTTGCCCAGAAATGAATAATAAAGTATCATAAAACATAGGTACTGACTACACATTTTATTTAAAACTTATTTATTTTTTGCTTTGTGTAGGGTTTGAACTGAGGGCCTTGTACACGCTAAGCACACACTCTATCACTGAGCTACATCCCTAACCCCTGACTGATGACTTAACCAAAACTGTGACATAATTACTATAGGAAAATCAGGCAAAGTGGAAGTAAGATACTGGTATAAAAGAGCTACATCTTTATTTCCCACAACAGGAATGTAATAGTATCTAAAATATTCATGAAACAGCAGTATAAGTTATTATTCAGAAATATAAAATAAATACTAGCAAAGGCCAGAAAGTAGTTGCTTCCAAGAAGCTAAACTCTAGAGATAGGAAGAGAGATGCAGAAGACTGCTATTCTCAGTACAAAGCTTTTAGAACTTTTTAAAGTAACCCTTCGAATAGGAGATTTTCAGAACATTTTATTCCCCGTTCCTCTTGGCTTCTCTTTTTTCTGTAACAATCTTGCATCATTTGTATAATTTTAAAAGATATTAAGTGCTGCTCTTTTTTTTTAAGTCATAAATTTCAAACTGCATAAACCAGAGACTGAGCTTTATACACTTTCCTTCATAGCCTTACCTTTTATCGTGGCCAAAATGAAGAAGGCAATAAGGGTGTTGTTGATGGCGCAGGTAGACTTGGCAACACAAGACAAGACCGCATAGGGATTTAAGAGATAGCTGGAGAAGAACACACATATTTAGCATTAGTAATCCTGGTCAATGGACCACAGAGTCCTGGCCACCACAGCTAGGAAGTTCGAGAGATTTACTAACAACGTACTCAAAGGAAGGCATCTTCTTAGAAATGAGTCCTCCCAAGTAAAAGAGAATGGAGTAGGGTTTGGGCATCAATAAGTAAAAGGTACTGAACACTGTGCTATGTGGTAAATGGGAAATCATCACAGAGAGTGGTAACATTTGAATTTTACAGAAAAGGACACTGAGACTCAGTGGTTAAGTACTTTGCCCAAGGTTTCGCAAGCTAATGAATATATTTAAAAGCAGGTCTCTCTAGCTCTAAAGCCAATGTCCTTTCTCCTACTCAGCCCTTTTGGTAGTCAAGCAGTATCCACTGAGCCAGAACCCATGGGCAGAACAAGTATCTGCTGAACTCAACAAGCCAGTTGCCAAAGGACTTCACAGGACATCGGATCATCCAGGGGAAGGAGTTAAGCCATACACCCAGTCACTCCCAAGATGGCAAAGCATAGACTGAGAAAAGAATTGAAATGCTTGTGAGCTGAGAAATCTTATATAGTCTCAATGGGTTCTTTTTATTTATTTCTATCCTGCTTCTACAAATGATTTATTGCAGCTACAATGAGAACAGATAACAAAAATAGTAGTAAAGTAAAAATAGCAACAATCAAGACCTGAGGAAAAATAAATAAAAGGAGAAAGTAAAAGCAAAAGAAAGAAGATCAAATGGATTTTTTTTCTTTTTTTTTGGTGCTGGGGATTGAACTCAGGGCCTTGTGCTTGCAAGGCAAACACTCATAACCACAGAGCTAAATCCCCAGCCCCCTAAATGGATCTTCTGCAGCATTATAACAATCAGCTTCAAATCCAGCTCTGAGTTTCATGCCAGACAAAGTAAAAGGGAAGCCAGTTACATAATTTTGATTACCATATAGGAAAAAACATACCAATGTCTTAGGAAGAGATTATAATTATTACTCACAAATAAAGACCTTAAATCCAGCACCTCCCAGGACTATAGGATTAGCAGTTCTAAAACCAAAGGCTTAGAAAATCACTGGTTTTTTTCCCAGCAATTATAGATAAGCTTATTACACAACCTTTATTGTGGCTATTACAAAACTACTGCCAGTAACTGGGTGTGGTGGCACACCTGTAATTTTAACACTCTGGGAGGCTGAGGCAGGAGAATCATAAGTTTGAGCCCAGCCTGAGCAACTTAATAAGAACCTGTCTTGAAGTAACAAATAAAAAAAGGGATGGAGAAAAAAAAAGGGGGGATGGGGATGTACCTCAGTGTGAAGACCCTGGGTTCAACTCCCAGTACCAAAAAACAAAAACAAAAACAAGAGAAACCCTACCCCCAGTAGACACACAAGTCCAGAAGGATTCATAATGTTGCTAAACCTCTGGTTCTATTAAGGTAGCTCCCATCTCTATTTCCAAACACATAGATACGAATAGACACTCCTAAATTGTTCAGCGGGAGGAAAGCCAAGCCATTTTTAAATAGTGGGTAATGTTCGAAAAGACCCTAATCTGGAATACTGAACAGAAAATTCACACAAGAGGCAGAGAGTTGAAAATAATCTCCTCATAAGGCTTCTTCTAATTCTAAAGAGTTCTAAGGGCACATTTTTCCATAAGGAAATTTGTCTGTTTTGCTTATGATATATCCCTAGAAAGTAACGTATTATTAATACTGAATATCAGTTAACTACTGTGAATGATAATTCACATTTGCCTATTTCAGGAATACAAAGAATTAAACTTATTGGCAGCACTGGGCACACCTTGAGAATTCTTTCACAAAACCTAAATAACATCTGCTCTTCCACACAGGTCGCCCAGCTGGGACAGGTATGCTTGCCAGTGTACTTCAGTTTTCTAAGCTACAAATGGGGGATTAACTTGTACATAAAACACTGGAACTGCTTAAAATAAGAGCCACATAAAGACGAGAATTTTATTCAGTCCATATTATCACCACTGAAGAACTTTTTTTTTTCTTAAAGAAATACTAGTTGCAAGTAGGTTGGAGCCCAGATCAGCACCAAGTCAGAAAGCATTTGTGAAGGGTTTGATTGTGCATGTCCCTGTGTGAGTCTTTGTCCCAACAGAGACAGAATGGCTCTGTCTCTTGTGCTGGCCAGAATCCCAGTTGTGCAATAGAACCACAGCAAATACTTGATGACTAAGACTGCAAATCTCCCAAAATACAGCAAACAACATGGGAAAGTCACATCAGATTTTCCTTGCATTTGTCAGCCCCGAGGCCTGATTTGTCAGTGAATACTTACAAGAGGGCCACTTTCAGAGGGATGTAACGCATTTCCATAGGGGTTCGGATAAGTTCAGCCACATCTGGGGCATACTGATCCAGTTCTAAGAGGAGTTTCTGCTTTTTAAACTGGAAAAAAAATGATAGAAGATATGAAACAAAATGACTTCCCATTGTTTTTAGGGTGAAGACAAAAGCCCCTGCCATGACCTATACAGCCCTGCCTGCCTTGGCTCTACTTCTTCAGACTCATTTCATACTTGCTCCCCCCACCTCCCACTTTCTGAGTTCCAGCACCATGAATATGCCAGTTTCTCCTGCTTGAAGGCCTTTGCATTTGATCTCTTCTCTCTCCACAGTTAATGCCCACACAGACTATAGAGCTCAGTTAAATCATCACTTCCTCAGGAAGGTGCACTCTTCCTTCCCAGCCCCCAACCAGGCAAACTCCTTTATTATACATATTCTTTCATAGCACCGTTTATTTTATAACTTTTTCATTTATCTAGGTAACTAAGGCCTGGCACCCTCCTTAGACTACAAATTCATAGGAACCATATTATTTACTCACCACGAATGCCTAACACCTAGCACAGCAAACAGACAATAAAGATTTGCTGCCAGGAGTGGTGGTGTACACCTCTAATCTCAGTACTCTGGAGCCCAAGGCAGGAGGATCACCTCAAGTTTGAGGCCAGCCTGGGTTACATAGTAAGTTCAAGGCCAGCCAGAACTACATAGTGAAACTCTGTCTCAAAAAACAAAAACAAAAAAGAAGATCTGTTGGATGGCTGAATGAATGAATTGCAAAGCCAGTTCTTAGCCATTTTTAAATTATTGTCAGTAATCTAAAGATTCAAAAATTCCATCAGTAAAGCAAATATATCCAAGCAGAGTAGAATTATCTCAAACACCACGGTATCATAGGTTCTTTCTTCTTCATTCTCCTGTATCAAGTTTTTTTCTTCCATAGAGGAGGTGTGAAATGGTCAAGATAAAGAAAAGGAGGAGGATGGGGATTTAGCTCAGTGGTTAAAGTGCTTGCCTACCAAGCACAAGGTCCTAAGTTTGATCCCTGGCACCAAAAAAAAAAAGAGAGAGAGAGAGAAGAGGAGAGCTGGAGGTGGCTGGGCAACTCAAAAGTTAAAATACAATGGGATAGGGGTGGAAAGCTCCCACCTGCCCCTGTCCCTGTCCCAACAAATTCACGGGTATGTTCCAGAGTGAGAAACTGGTAGGCAACATATAAGCAAGCACAGGTTGAAATACAGATGGAAAAGACCCCTGAGTCCTAGATGGTAGCTCTGCTGATTTAATGATCAAAGAATATTTAGACAGCATAAAACTAATTCTGCATTCTATTAGACTATTTCAGAGAAGCCAAAGTAACAAGTGCCTAACCACATATGACAAAAGATTTAGTGATGAGATGAGCAGATCACAATAGACTATACTGCATTATACCAGTTTCTTTTCTTTCCTTTTTTTTTTTATTTTTTTTTTTACCATTTTCATAAAGTTAAAAGTATGTGAAATAGCTGGGTGTGGTGGCCCATACCTATGATCCTAGCACTTCAGGAGGCTGGGGAAGGAGGATCTTAAGTTCAAGCCCAGCCTGGGCAACTTATCAACTTGGTGAGACCCTATCTCAAAATTTAAAAAAAAAAAGGGTCTAGGGAAGTAAGTAGTTCAGTGCAAAAGCTCTAGGTTCAATCCCCAGGACAAAGTCAAGAGGTCATCACAGGAATACAAGTGTCCCAGATTGCTTGCATAGGTTTAGGCAGAGGCTTAATCAGAAAATTTGCAACAAACTTCAAAAACCTCCCTTTGATCATCTCTGTTCTCACAGTTGGCAGAGTCCAAGTTACATAGGGAGGATAATCATCAGTAAGATTTATGGTGCCACTCACAGCTGAGGCTGGTTTTTCTGGGGAGTGCTGTTTGTTTATTTTTGAGACAAGGTCTCGCTATGTAGTTCAGGCTGGCCACCCAGCCTTCCAGGTGGTATGCCACCACACCTGGCCTGATGTTAATTAAAAAGACAAAACACAAACTAAGGTGCTTTGTCAGAATAGGGGGCTAGATCTGCACTCAAAGCATGTAGGAAGCCACAGCAGTGGTAGAGGAAGGAGGCCCACTACCTAAGAGTCTTGCTGTACGAAGGTCACCTGGAAAGGCGAGATCCACAAAGAAGGCCATTAGAAGGAAAGAGGCATTTCATCCAGGAGCCACAGAGATACAAGTCGGACTACAGACACATTCCCAGGTGGGAAGGCAACGAGCAGGGCTGCACTGACAGAGGGGAGCTACCAAGGATGTGTAGATCCTAGACAAAGGGGACCCTGGGCCAGCAGTGGAAGGGAAAGGCTTGGGGCCACAGTCTTCTCAAATACAGTACCTCTAAACAGAAAGACCTTCTGAAAGTGGAGTCACCAGGAGGGAAAGACAGATCAGCAACCTCCACATTGTCTATTTCCTCTCTTCTTATCTTCTTCAATCTCACCAGCATGATCACCATTATGGCTGGCCTAACAGGCCCAATATCAGCCCTTTTAGCATAGATAAAACCTGTTTTTAAAATCCCAACTACATCTAGCTAGAGATAAGAATGTGGCTAGAGTTCTGAGTTCCAAATGGGAGGCACCATCCTTAGCAAAGAACAGACTGGACTAACACTGTTTTTGTCAGGTAGATGTAAACCACTGTGATGCTCAACTGGTCACCATCAATCAGTATTCATACTCCACAGGCTAACGGCTGGACACGGGGTAGGGGTGAAGCCCCCTTAGCACCACAGTTTTCAAGGATGCATTTGAGTGAAGACACAGCTTCATTACCAAGGGTAAGTCTCAAAATGCTGGACGTGGTGGCGCATGCCTAATATTCCCAGTACTCAGGTGGCTGAAGCAGGATCACCATGAGCTGGAGCCCAGTCTGGACTAAAAGCAAGACCCTGCCTCAAAAAAAAAATCTCAAATGTTAGCAAAACTAAAATGCTTCCAAGACTATATAATATGATCCCTTCTGACAAAGTGGAGATTTTTTAGAAGAAGACATATGCTGATATTCTGTCTAAATCAACTATAGTACAGAAGCTGCCATTTAGAATGAGTTAATTTTTGACGTAGTAAAATTTAAAAAAATTTACATTCTGATCAAGAAATCTAATGCTCTAACACTGATTTCTGAGAGTGCAGAAACAAAAATATTCCCACTGGGTTGGGTATGTAGCTTAATGGTAGAGTGTTTGTCTAGCATATGCAAGACTCCAGTTCCAATCCCCAGCGCTGTAAAACAGTCAAACAAACAAATAAATAAAACTTCCAATTTTTAATTTCATCTTGGTGATAACAGAACATCTTGGTGCACTAAAAAAAACAGGATACTGACAATAACTTACTCAGTTTTCTTTCTCCCTCTTTAAATCACAAAAAAGAAAAAAATGTTTCTACATAAATTCAGAAACAATAAATGTATTAAAATTACTGGTACTAAAAATCTCTCTCCTGTTGACACTGAAGTCTAACTTTGTTAGAAAACTAACTGAAACCTACTTTTATTACTTCTCATTAAGCTCCCCACCCCCATTAAAAACTGTTTTAAGGCTTAGGGTATAACTGAGTAGTACAGCACTTCTCTAACATGTACAAGGCCCGGGGTTTGATCCCCAGCATTGCAAAAAAAAAAAAAAAAAAACCTCTTAATTGAGATGCAGAAGTATTTTTGAACAAGAGGCTAAAAGGAATATACACACACCAAAAATAAATAAATACACACACACACACACACACACACACACACACACACACAGAGTAGATATAGAGGGGGCAAGGGGACTATGTTACCATCAATAATCACCTTTCATTAAAACACTTCAGTTTTACATTGTGGTTGAAAAGATCTGGCTGGTTTTATTTTTAAGTGAAAGCTACCAACCCTCCCTTAGATATATAGATAGACAGAAGATAGATCACATATATTTTTCATATAAATACAATTTCCTCTAGTGTATCATATTGAAAAATTTCAAACCACAGAAAAGTTGAAATAGTAATTCAATAAACACATAGATCCAACAGTTTAATGTTTTGTCATATTTCTTTTATCTCTCTATATACACCGCTATACACTTGCACACAATTTTTTTTGTCAACTCATTTCAAAATAAGTTGTAGATATCATGCCACTTCATTCCTACATAGTTTATATAACTTCAAATAAAGACTGTGGCTTACATACACAACCTATATCCCCCACCCCACCCCTTACTGGGAACTGAACTCAAAGCCTTCACATTGAGCTATGTTTCCAGCCCTTTTTACAAATTTTTTATTTTGAGACAGGGTGTAGTGATTTTAAGGCTGGGCTCAAATCTGAGATCCTCCTGCCTCGAAGAGTGCTAGGATTACATGTGTGTGCCACCACGCCAGGCTCTTTTGTTGACACATGTAGGGGTTCAAACCCCAGGCATCATGCATGCTAAACATAGCACTCTGCCAGGCATAGTGGCGCACGCCTGTAACCCCAGCACTGGGGAGGCTGAGGCAAGAGGATCGCTGCGAGTTTGAGGCCAGTCTAGGCTACACAGTGAGTTCAATGCCAGCCTGAACTACATAGTGAGACCCTGTCTCAAAAATAAAATAAAATAAAATGAAATAAAATAAACAAGCACTCTACCACTGAGCAATACTTCCAGCCCCATATACAACCTATCTTGGAGAAGAAAATAACCCCTGCTAATTTATCTCTGAATTCTGCAGTTTATGAATCTCACTCCTAGTTATTTCATCAATGGCCCTCAAGGAATTCTGCTGCAGCATTCCATCTCAGTCTCTAAAAGTTTTAAATTATGCTCCATTAGTAGGATGTACATTAGAGAACCTTAGTGATACTAAACCTCTAAAGTGTAGTTCTTAATATTTTAGGGGAGGAGTCAAGGACTCTGAGCATCAATAACAGCTATGGACTCTTCGGAAAAAATGACACATGCACATACACATGTGGTTTTTCATACCATTTCAAGGGTTTCATAGAGCCACTAAACAAACAACCCCCAAATTAAGAACCTTCATCTAGATATAATCTGAGATCTAAAATTATAGAATTCGCCAGCTCTATTTGTTACTGATGACCAGTGCCAGAGAAAGGCAGCCTGCTACTTCTGGTTCTATTACTTGGTAACTCAAGTGCAAATGCACCACAAACAGGCAATGCCAGAGAGATGCAGCCTTATCTCACTCCAGCCTAAATCCTCTCAGTGGCTGCCAGCCAATCAAGGAGGACTGTAGTCAAAAAAAAAAAATTTTTTAATATAACTGCATGGATAGCACATATGGTTAAACTGTTAACTCTGTCAGAACCCAGGAAAAGGAGAATAGTTCCACTATACAGTTCCCCTCGGCTATTACATACGGATTAAGACTAAGGTGTATGTCAATATTTTCAACAGCCATTTAATAAACGCCAAATTTTCTAATTAAGATTACGCTTTTGGGCCTGGGGGTGCAGTTGAGTGGCAGAGCCCTTGCCTAGCCCTGGGTTTAATTCCCAGCACCACAAAAAAAGAAAAAAAAAAAGAAGTCACTCTGCAGGGAAACAGAATCAACACTGGGGATCCATTTTTACATCAGATAAACCTAACAGTGAGTTAAAAGCTCCATTCATTTTTCTTTGAAAGGAAAAACTGATGAAAGGAATGGAAGATTTTTAAGGGACCTCATTAATATCACTGTCATTCAACTCTGTTCTAAAAGGTCTCAACTTGCGCAGCTGTCTGGACATTAATAAGCTACACAGGTTAAATTGAATTTTCTGTATGACTAGTAAAGTTGCCTTGTGGGTTTGGGCTTGCCATTCCAGGATGGGCTGAACTACCAGAAGCTTTACTCCCACTTTTGAGCATTTTAAACCAGTTGTATTCTTAAGTGCGTGACCTTTGATTCTCTGCAGTAACAAAGACCAGTGGGTTATCAAATTCCATCAGCTTTGTCCCACCCCTAACTACTTACCACAACTTTATTGAAGTCCTGGACTGCAAAATACAGGGCAACAGCAGTGAGTGCGTCAGTTATCTGTCAAAAGAAAGAGAAGCAATAGGAAACAGAACTGTGTTAGTGCAGGCATAATGGAATGCTGCCAGGCCCTGGAGTCCTGGGGTGGTAGTGGACCACTCAATACAAATCAACTTCAACCTTCACTTCGACTACTCAAACATAAGAGCCATTCAGCAAGGTCTTAATGGAAAACCCTGAAGATAAGATCTATCGAGGCCCACTTCAGTCTGGTGTCCCACATCTGCTCTAGAACTGCAAGTTACTTAAGTTTTCTGTAAAATGGGAATAATATCCACTGCTTTACAACCCTCATACATGTCCAGTGCCTAGCACACAGTAAGTCTTCAACAGAAGCTACTATAATTATTAAGGAAGAACCTACAGATTTCCTGGGTATTTCTTGACCAGATTCTTCAACTCTAGATCTCCAGGCTCTCAAAATAGCCCAGTCATCTCCATTTCAAGATTCTTGTCCCTGAAAGTTTCACTGGGCCACAGTCCTTTACAGACTCTCTTGGCAGAGTGCTTACAAGAAACTCAGGATGTCCTCTGCACTGACACGATTAAAGCCCATCACAGAATCTTGTTAGAAAATTCAAGACTATATAGTCTAGAAACCAAATTCTAAAGAAGAATAAGGAATTAGACTTGGCTGAAAGTCAGCAACTGTTCCTCACACTTCTATAATACTACCACAGTTCCATAATTTCAAACTAAAAATATAAGTTTTTGCTTCTATTTTCCGAGAGTTCTCAAATTACTAAGACAGATTTTTTTCTTAAAAACAAGCTGTAAGGGGTTTGGGGACTTAGCTCAGTGGTACAGCGCTTGTCTAGCAAGTGCAAGAGCCTGGATTTGATCCCCAGCATCCAAAAAAGCTGTAAAATTAATAATGCATATGTGTTGATTTTATTTGAAAGGTTACTTACCATAAACACCAATTCAGCATAGTCAATTAGGAAATGGAAGAGGTATATTATTAATGGAGTCTGCAGGAAAAAATGAAACATAAAAAGAAATTAAATTAAACCTTACTATGAAATGTCAGTTTTCTGAGTTGGTAGTGGGGGAAAAAACTATTCATCTATTTTCCTTCTTAGAATACTATGTTAATTGATCAGTACATATAAGAAAGTACTTTAGTACCCGGGACCATTTTATCCCACAGGCACTATTTGTTGAATTGAGTAAAGAGAATAAACAAAATCTGACATGCATTAAATATCTGTTTTGCCAGGCATGGCGGTGTACACCTGTAATCCCAGCACTTGGGAGGCAGAAGCAGGAGGGTGGCTGCAAGTTTTAAACCAGCCTGGGCTACACAGTGAGCTCAAGGCCAGCAGAACTACATAGTGAGACCCTGTCTCAAAAACAAAAACAAAAACAACAAAAAACAAAACAAAACAAAAAACAAAAACAAAAAACCTGTTTAGTCGAAAATGGTGGCACATGCCTATATTTGCACTACTCAGGAGGCTGAGGCAGGAGGACTGCTTGAACCCAGTAGATTCTGCCTGAGCCCAGGAATTCAAAGCTACATTGTAGCTACATGCTACATTGTAGCATGATCCTGGCTCACAAAACAAATACATTTAGGAACTGTTAACACAGTAAGTTATTTTTTAAAAAAACAACAAAAAAAACACTGTAACTTATGAGGTTAATTTTAGTTCTAAAACACACATAATAGTCGAGGGGAACTCCAGAGGAGCAAGATTGCTGAACTCAAAAAAAATGAACTGGGGAATGTATTTCTTTCTATTCTCTGATAATTTGTTTTTCCTCAAAGATTCGCGAAAACTCCCTTATTATGAAGCCATCTTGGCCTGAGCTTTTTTGGTTTTTTTGTTTTGTTTTGTTTTGTGGGTGCTGGGGATCAAACTCAGGGTCTTGTGCTTACACGCCAAGCACCCTACCACTGAGCTAAATCCCTAGCCCCTCTTTTTATAATTGGTTTCTAGTTTAACTCTACTACGGTCATACAAAAATATACTATATGATTTTTAACCATGTGTTGTGACTTGTTTTATGGCTCAAGATCTAGCCAGTTTTGTAAGTGACCCATGTACACTTGGAAATAACGTACATACTAACATTCTATAGTATGACATGTAGGTTAAGTTTACTAATGATTTCTTCAGGTTTTCTACAACTCTCTTGATTTTTTGGGGGGGTCAGTCTGTTCTATCATGGACTGAGAGAGGTACATTAAAAATCTACTGCAGATTTGTCTACTTCTTTTAATTATGCCATTTTTGCTTTGTATATTTTGAAACTACATAGTTAGATGCAGCTCTGTATAGACTAAGTATATCTTCCAGGTGGAGTGCTCTTATTACAAAATAATTCTCTTGCCAGACACAGTGGCACATACCTATAATCCCTGCTCTTTGTGAGGCTGAGGTAGGAGGATCTCAAGTTCCATGCCAGCCATGGCAACTTTTTTTAGACTCTATCTCAAAATAAAAAAGGATGTAGTTCAGTGGTAGAATGCTTGCCAGGAATACATATTAGGACAGCTATATAAGGCTCTCTGGGCAATGTTTGCATGACCTCAGGATATAGTTTTTTATATTTACTTTCTCCTATGTCCTTTTATCTCAGATGTTTCTGTGTTGTTGTTTTTATTTTCTTGTACGGGGGATTGAATCCATCACACTGTGCCTGGTAAGTATGTGCTCTACCACTGAGCTATACCCCCAGCCCTAAATATGTTTCTTAAAAGAAGCATGTAACTTTTTCTTTAGCCCAGTCTGACAGCCATTATCTTTTAGTTGGATTTTTATTTACATTAAATGTATTTACAAATATATATGTAAGTTTACCACCTTCTATTTTCCATTTGTTCTATCTTCTCTTTTGCTTTTTTCTCCATTGTTTTATTATTGTAGTCTCCCTCTCTATTGCTTGTCATCTAACCATTGCTTATACATCGAACCATTATTCTTTTAGTGATTAACCTACAGATTACAACATAACACATGATTTTAGAGTATTTTTCCCACTTCCTAGATAACAGAAAAACCTCTGAACTTTTAATTTCATATAGGATATATTGGGGTTCCAGAATTTCAATTGAAATATTTAGTAAATTTTGAAAAAATTTTCAGCTTCTAATATTCAAATATTGATTTGTTCTGATTCTGTCCCTTCTTCATTCTAGGAACTCCATTCCTACATATAGTAGTCCGTTTCACTGTATCTCAGAGTTCTTATGGCTTTTTCTTTGTTTTCTGGGGTTTTTTGGGGGGAGGGGGCACTAGGAATGGAATCCAAGGATGCTCTATCACTGAACTACATCCAGTCCTTTCTATTTTGAGACAGGGTCTCATTAAATTGCCCAGGCCAGCCTTGAACTTGTCATCCTCCTGCCTCAGACTTCCACGTAGCTGGGATAATAGGCATGCATCACTGCACCCAGCTTCCATCTTTCTCTTTCCAAGCTTCAGTCTAAGAATTTTCTACAGACCTTATCTTCCAGATCACTAATCTTCTCTTTAGCTTTGTATAATCTGTTAAACTTGTTTATTGCTTTTGTGTGTGTGTGTGGTACTACAGATTGAACCCAGGGCCTTGCACTTGGAGGACAAGTGCTCTGCCATGGAACTACATCTCCAGGCCTTTTTTTTGAGACAATGTCTTGTTAAAATGCCCAAGCTGGCCTCAAATTTGTGATCCTCCAAAGCTTGTGTAAATGGGGAGGGGAAGAAGGGTTGAAGGGAGGGGAGGAAAATGGGAAAAAAGAAATTAAGATAAATTATGTATTAGTCCAAATTTCCTATGATGAATGTGATCAATATGTATGACAAATATGTACTAGTTATTAAAAAAAAAAGCCAGGGTGGACATTTAGCTCAAGTGGTAGAGCGCTTGCCTAGCAAGCACAATGCCTTGAGTTCGATCCCCAGCAACCTCCCCAAAAAAAAGTTAATAAAAAAAGTTCTGATTCTCCTGCCTCAGCCTCCCAAGCAGCTGTGCCTTTACACTTAGCACCAATTGCATTCTTACTTTGTTATTATGTTTTGCAGTTCTAAAATTTAGATCTGATTCATTTTTTGATATCCTAGTTCTCTGGTTATTCTTTATCCTATCTTTTATTTTTAAAATATACTAATCATTGATCACAATAATTTGATTGATTGAGACAAGGTCTCTATCTATTCCAGGATGACCTTGGACTCACTTTGTAGCCTAGGCTGGCCTTGAACTTGCTGTGATCCTCCTGCCTCAGCCTCCCAAGTGCTAGGATTACAGGCATACACTACCTTCACAGTGAATTTAAAGTCCAAGTTTGGTAACTTTAATATCTGAATCACCTATGGAACTGTTTTTACTGCCTCTTACTCTGTCTTTTATTATGTTTGGGGTTTTTGGGGGGGTACTGGGGATCAAACTCAGGGCCTTGCACTTGCTAGGCAAGTGCTCTACTACTTGAGCTAAATCCCCAACCGTTATACTTGGTAATTTTTAATTGAATGATGGACACTGCATATGAAAAATTATAGAGGCTCTGGATGAGGCTATTTTCTTCTAGAAAAAAACTTTTTAAAATTTCTGGCAAGCAATGAGAATTGTGCCTCTTTAATCTAATTAGGAATTGAGCTAATTAGAAGCAATATTTGGTCTTTATAAAGACTAGTCTAAATCTGACCTACCCTCACTCCTAAAGCGCAATCCTTCATCAGGGCCTTGGTTGCTACTACACTGAAACTTTTATTTCTCCAGCACCCTGAAACTACCAATAGCTCTGCTTAGCTCCTTGGCCTATTACTAGATACCTCCTGTTTTATTCTCTGCTTCTCCGCCTGTACCACTTACAAATTGATAAATGTTTTAAGAAAAAAGCAGCTCAGACTATTGGTCTTACTTTTTGTACTTTGTTCTCAAGTCCTGTTAATCTTGGCACTTTCTAATGCCTTCAACAAGACATGTTTTACATTGATCCTGCTTGTCTCGCTGTCTTGGCAGGAGTGCTGGCCTGCTGCTACAAGCTGGTCTGCCAATCCCCCAGAACCTGAGGGGAAATTCATAACATGGTTTCAGGGAGCACACGCTGATGACTCAGGAGCACCTCTTCCCAAGCCCTAACCACATGCAAAAATGTGTCCTTGTAGCACTGTAAAAGTCACTGACAGGGGGGTGGGGATTTAGCTCAAGTAGTAGAGCGCATGCCTAGCAAGCACAAGGCCCTGAGTTCGATCCCCAGCACCAAAAAAAAAAAAAAAAAGTCACTGACAGGCTCCTTAATGAGAACAAATTAGCACTGTAGAAAGAACAAAGGTTTTGGAACCAACTAGGGTTTAAATCCAGGTTCCTGGGGCTGGAGGTTTACCTCAAGAGGTAGAGCACTTGACTAGCAAGCGTAAGGCCCGAGGTGTGATCCCCAGCACCAAAATAAATAAATAAATAAATAAATAAATCCAGGTTCCCACTTTGGGCAAGTTGTTTTCCCCCTCTGAGTCTTGGTTTCCTTTGATTTAAAATGAGAATAGTAACTTACTTCACAGGGGTCATAAGAGAAATTGAGTGAGGTAATACAAAGTACTTATAGTGCCTAGGACACAATAAACTTCCTATGTTAGCTACCAAGATCAACTTTTTACCTCTTTTTGAAAACAGAGGTACCAATTTTGCCTTTCGAAGTTCTAAAAAGATTACAACTATCTACTAATGGATTCTGTTTTTCATTTATCCTTGTTAGTAAGAAAGAGTAACACGATATTTACATTATCAATGACCTCTTATCAAGGAGTTTTGTTGCTTCAGATAATTTAGAATGGCCTAAATATCAGAAATACTGTAACAAATAGTTCTCAAAAAGCCTATCAGCAAATGGGTTGGTTCCCATATTGAACTAACATATACACAGCAGGCAGTTCAACTGCATAATGTACTATTACAGAAAAGCATTTGCTGAATGTAATGTGTGTTTATGCTGTATCTCCATTTATGGGACCAATTCCACTTGTGGTAGGGTGTGAGGGGATAAAGTCACAATCTTTATTATCAGTTATTTGGCTAAACACAGAAAACAGAAACATCTGTTAGAGGCAGTCAAAATCTAATACCCTTTTGTCTCTCTTGTGTAGCTTTTTCTTCTCCACTTTCACATATTTTTATCTTTCCCTACAAACTAAATAATAAAATCTGCTCAAGATTAAAAAACAAACAATGCAAAGCGATGATAAACTTTCTCTTTAAAAGTATTCTTTCCATTTGGCTTGACACAATTTTATTTTTATTTTGTTACTTGGACAAACTATATCAAAATGTATTTTCAAACTGGGTGTGGTAGAGCACACCTGTAATCCTAGCACTCAGGAGCCCGAGGCAGGAGGATCACTAAGAGTTCAAGGCCAGTTTGGGCTACATAGTCTCACTATGTAGTAAGACTCTGCCTCAAACAAACAAACAAATAAATAAATATATCTTCATTGTTATCTCCCTAGTACCAAGCAATCATCACCTTGCTTAAACTGTTCCAATAGCATACTTCACTTTTCCTGCTTCAGCTCTTGTCCTATAGTCAATTTCCCTCACAACACCCACTGAAATATTAAACATAAATTATAAATACAATCATTTATCTCCTAATTTTGGGGGGAGACAGTGCTAGGGATCAAACTGAGGGCCTTGCGCTAGCTAGGCAAGCGCTCTACCACTTGAGCTAAATCTGCAATCCCCTTACCTCCTCATTTTAAAGTCTTCAATTATCTTCTTATCACACTACAAATAAAATGCAATCTCTTAGCATCCATGTTTCTAAAAAGTCCTGTGTAACCTGGCTCCTAACTTCACTCAGATTTTACTCAAATTTCACTTCTTCAGAGAACCTTCTTGAACATACTAGCCATCACTCTTTACCCTTTTACTCACAGATTGATTTTTCTAAATGTACTTACTATTAATTGAAATCACTTTTTTTTAAAATTTAGCTTTATGGAAGAGTAACTGTCAAAGTAAACTGCACATATTTAAAGTGTAGACGTTCTCAAATTTTGACCTATACATATACCAATCAAGATGGTGAAACTGTCACAATCAAGGGAGCGAACATAACCACCATTCCCATGTTTCAACTTTTCTGTTCACCCCAAAGAATTAGGTTCATTTCAGTGATGTTCGCCTTATTTTTCTGCTCAGATCTTTATTATTTTGCTTATTTTGAGTTTATCTTTTCCTGGTTTGTTAAAGCAGAAACTATAATAACTGATTTGAAACCTCTTATTATTTTTTTAATTTTTGCTTTTTTTTGACCTCTTATTTTTTAACAGAGGCATTCAATACTATCAATTTCTCCTTAAGTGCTACTTTAGTAACATCCCACATATTTCAATAGGTTATATTTTTATTTTCATTACTTTAAAGATACTAATTTCTCTTCTGATTTGTTCTTTGATTCAGAGGTTACTTAGGAATATGTTACTTAGTTTCCAAATATTTGGGGATTTTCCAGATATCTTCCTGCTATTAATTTTTTATTTAATTCCATTGTTGACAGAGAATATATTTTATATGACTTGACTCCTTTTAAATGTAGAGAGCCTTGTTTTATAGGCCAGAATAGGGTCTATCTTGCAAATATTCCATGTATATTTGAAAAGGGTATGTATTTTTCTTTTTTTTTTTTTGGTGCTGGGGGTCGAACTCAGGGCCTTGTGCTTGCAATGCAAGCACTCTAACCACCGAGCTAAATCCCCAGCCCTGTATTTTTCTATCGTTGAATGAAGTATTCTTCGATCAAGGTGGTTGATAGCATTTTTCAAGTCTCAATTATCTTCACTGATTTTCCTTTTTTTTTTCCTTCACTGATTTTCTACCTGCTTGTTATATGAGGCACTGAAAGAGAGATATTGAAATCTCTAACTATAATTGTGGATTTGTCTATTTCTCACTGTAGTCTAAGCCTTTATCTTACATATTTTTAGTATCTTATAAACATTTAGGACTGCTATGTCCACTTGAAGAACTGACCCCTTTATCATGAAATGAACTTATGTATCCCCGGTGATATTCTTTGCTCTGAAATCTGTTTCTTTTTTACTTAAGACCTGTTTCTCTCAGAAATATAAGCAGCATGATGCTGGGACTGTGCCTTACTTTGTATTTCTAGCACCCAGCAGACTATATGTTATTTGGTAAGTACTTAATAAGTCTTTACAAGGGAAAGGGACAAGTGAGGAAGCTGTTGCAATCCAAACACAGATACTGAGGTAGGCGCTAGAAATAAGTGATGAAAAGGTGCCAGAACCTGTTTTGAGGATAGCATACAGTATAATCAGTAAAATAAGTACAGAGACACATTTTAAAAATGTGCCATCAGCCACAAAAAGGATAAGCACAAGATTCTTTGGAAGATTAAGGAGTAACATCTAACCTCATCTAAAGAGATGAAGGATTTCTGGAGGAGGTAAAAACCTCAGCTAACATCTGTAGAGCCAGCCATAAAAAGGGGGAAGAATGGCCCTCTCTAAGTAGACAAGAGCATAAACAAGGACAATTAGGTAACACAGAATATAGTACAGCGGCATGAAAGCATGTCAGAACTCTCTCAGAGTTTTATTTTTTTAAATAAAAAAGGTTCAGGGCTGGGGATTTAGCTCAGTGGTAAAGTGCTTGCCTTGCAAGTACAAGGACCCGAGTTCGATCCCCAGCACCAAAAAAAAAAAAAAAGGTTCAACTTATTGACTTCACTTTGGGGCCACCAGTGCTAACAGGTGGAGGGCGGCACCTTTAAGCTTAACAAGGACCCCAGGGTACCCCCCTCTGAAAATAGAACATATCCAATTTTAGAACTTATATAGCAGTGGGAGGGGAGGAGGAAGGGGCACAAAATGTACAGAGGTTCTCGAGGTTTCTTAAAATGTTTAAGAAACATACTGCTGAAGACCTGTAGCACAGGCCCGGAGCCCTGATAGCTAGTGCCAAACACCTCTGTTCCCAAAAATTGACCTGTGTGCATATCACGAGTCTCTTAAATTGTTCTTACCTGTTCTTATTATTGCAGTTTGACTAGATATCACTACAAAGATAATAAAATAATGAAATGTGAATGCAAAAGACAGTTATTTCCATGGGAACCAAACTGAATGCATTTGAAAGACCAGACAGAAAAGCCAAACTTAATTTTTCTCAAAGTATGTATGGGGGAGAAAAATATAAAAATTATAGGGAAAATTGTCAAATTGGAAGACTTGTACTTTAAAATTATATGACCCCAAAAAAATACATACACACACACACACACACACACACACACACACACATACATACATATATATGACCAGGGTTGGGGATTTAGCTCAAGTGGTAGAGCACTTGCCTAGCAAGTACAAGGCCCTGAGTTTGATACCCAGTACCCCCCCAAAAAATGTATATGACCAATGTGGTTGATATAGTGAGGAGGGTCTGCAGGATTTTGTATGCCCCACTGAGGTATTTAGACTTCATTCTAAGGTCACTGGTGAGCATGCAAAGGTACAGAGCAAGACAGTGACAAAATCAGATGCACATTTTAGAAAAATGGCCGTGACTACAGAATACAAAGAAAATGTGCAAGACTGAACTGAGAAACACTTGTCAGGAAGCTGTTGCAATGACCCAGGAAAGAGATGATTATGATCTAATTAAGAGTATTTTTTTTAACCTTAAGAACTAATTTTATGGGTTCTGCAAGCTTTGGTAGGCTTTCTAAGAAAACAACATTGTTGTACAGTTTTCATAAGAAAGCATATTTCAATGAACCAATTACAAGCCACTTAGCAGACAATCTATTCATGGACTGAGAACTGTTTACAAGTTATTTGCCATTAAAAATAGTCACTTCTACAGAAGCCACATCTGTTTCCCCAAGTTACAATCTTATCCTGGATCATTTCCACTGTAATTGGGAAACCCCCTTCTTATGAAGAGGACATCTAAAAAAGGGCTGTTTCTAAATATGATTTTCAAAAATAGACCTTTCCAAATGTTTGTACAAAAACTGAGATTGGACTTTGGTAGTATCGGTGACTGTAAACTACTCTTAGTATCCAGAAAAGAAAACAAGAATACTTACTTCGTGAAATACTGCTCCAGAATATGGAGATACTCCCAAGTCCAATAGTGAAAGGCCTTCAACCACTGAAAAGTAAGACATCCAAATTCAGACCTCGGAGACATAAACAGATGGTCAAAAACTAAAATATTACAGCTGGGCATGGTGGTGCATGTCTGTAATACCAGCACTCGGGAAGCTGAGGCAGGAGGATTACCATGAATTTGAAGCCAGCCTGGTGAGTTCAAGGCTGACCTCAACTACTTAGCAAGACCCTGCCTCAAAACAACAACAACAAAAGCTAAGATGTTACATACTCCCTGGACCAAGAAGGGCCTCAGAGTTTAATCTCTTTGCCTCAACCTCAGCAAGTGGCTTTAAATCTGGATTTGAACATTACCAAGAATGAGGAACACTTTGACGCACAACAGCACCCATTTCCATTGTGAGACAGCACTCACTGTAAAAAAGTTTTATGTTAATCTGTAAACTTCCTTCTACTTCCTTTAAATTCTACCCACTCTAAAAAGTGTTGCATTTATGTATATTCTGTCCCATTCCAAAACAATAAGAAAAAAAAAGCTGGTGATAAATGTTCCCTATAGCGTGAGGAAATGGGCAGTCACTCCCATGTGCTGTTTGTTATATATTTGTATTAACTTCTACATGGCAATATGTATTTTTAGTTGTATGTCTTTTGATCCTAAAATGATGGTTTTTATTTTCCTTTTGGTTGTGTTGTTTATGTTTTTTGAGACAGGGTCTTGCTATGTAGTTAAGGCTGGGCTTGAACTCACTATGTAGCCCAGATGGCCTCAAATTTGAGGTGATCCTCCTCCCTCAGCCTCCTGAGTGCTGGGATTACAGGTGTGAGCCACCATACCAGGTTTATAGTGGATGCTTTATGATTAAAATTCATACAATGCTATAAATAACTAAGTAAGTAGTAAAGAGAGTTCTCCTTATAGAGCACGCTAAGCATCAAATGTAAATGGAAAGATGGAACATAAAATCACCATTTGGCAGACTTGCAATAATAACCAAAAGGCAATTATCATCAATGGATATGAAAATTAGTTGGCAAAATACATTAAGAAAAAAAGTATTAAAAAAAAAAAAAGATAGGGGCTAGGGATTTAGCTCAGTGGTTAGAGTGCCAGCCTTGCAAGCACAAGGCCCTGAGTTCGATCCCCAGCACCAAAAGAAAAAAAAAAAATGTTTGTACGGGGAAAAATAATAATTTTACAGGGCTGGTGAAGCAGCTCAGTGGTAGAGCGCTTGCTTAGCATGCACAAGATTCACAAGGACCTAGGTCCAATCCCTAGTATTGCAAAAAAAAAAAAAAAAGATGGAAATTGTTTTACATAAATAAACCTAACATTCACTATCTTAACCATGTGACCCAAGTTAACATCATCAGTAATATGTTAACCATATTAATATCAAGTACCTCCTGATATGGATCACTGAGATGAAGACAAGACCATTATTGTGGTCCTTGTACCAAAAATGTGGTACCAAGCTAGGCATGGTCACATAGCCCTGTAATCCCAGCACTCAGGAGACTGAGGCAGGAGGATCATCATGAATTTGAAACCAGCCTGGGTGACATAGTGAGACCCTGTCTCAAAAAACAAAAATAAAAAAAAATAAAAATCTGGTGCCCTTGCCAAAAAACCATATGCTCAGTCTAATCATCAGAAAACAAAACCCAAACTGAGAATCAAAACAACCAGCCAGTACTCCTAAAAATGTTAAGCCTGAGGAAGTAGCCTAGATTGAAATAGGCTATGAAACAAAACAACTAGATGCAAAATGAGATCAAAGATTGGTTATTACACCAGAAAAAGGACATTAGTAGGGCAGTGGCAAAATTCCAATAAGGTCTATACCTTAGTTAACAATATTGAATCAATGTTTATTTTCTGGTTCAGGTCACTGTACTTTGGTGATAAAGGACATTAAGAATCAAGCATCGGAAGAAGCTAAGTGAACAGCAAACAAGAATTCTATGCAGTAGCTCAGCAACTTTTTTGAAAATCTAAAAATTACTTCAAAATTAAGAATTAAAATTTAGCAGGCACATTCCTGTAATCCCAGTACCCTGGAAAGCTGAGCCAGGAAGATCACAAATTTGAGCCCAGCCTGGGCAACTTAATGAGACCGTGCCTCAAAAAAAAATTTTTTTTTTTTTTTTTTGGTGCTGGGGATCAAACTCAGGGCCTTGTGCTTGCAAGGCAAGCACCCTAAACACTGAGCTAAATCCCCAGCCCTCAAAATTTAAAAAATAAAAATGAGAAAGGGCTAGAGATGTAGCTTGGTGTGAAGGGCCTAGGTTCAAGGGTAGGGTGAGGAGGTTAAAACAGAACCCAC
>PVJO010015049.1:0-20207 GCA_004026905.1 Hystrix cristata
TATTGGAAGACTTTGTGGCCAGAATCTTCCCACTTTTGATGAAAAATATAATTCTGGCTGCCTATTAAACTCAGTGGACCCCAAGTAGGATAAACTCAAAGAGATCCACACTTAGTATGATTTAAACTGTACAAAACGTCCAGAGAGGCTAATCCAATTATGCAGGGTGCTGGCTCAGTGTGACCAAAGGGACGGGCTCACCTGCACACTCCAGCACCTGGCACCTGATGAGTTCATGGCAGCGGCTGCCGCTGGGATAGTCGTCATGCTGTTGGCTTGGCAATTGAGACAAAGACGTAGGGCGATTTGGGGGAAGTGCTGGGGATGGAACTCAGGGCCTTGTGCTTGCGAGCACTCTAAGCACTGAGCTAAATCCCCAGCTCCTCACTTCCTTTTTTATTCAACCACTAGACCCCTGCTATTTGCCCTCATTGAGTGGCCCTGTGGGTTGTGGGGGGTGTTCATCTGATGTGCAGACCAACAGCACAATCATAGTCTGTGATTTGGCGCTATGAGGGAAGGTGGAGAGCTCCAGGGTTTGGGGAAGGGCTCAGGAAGGCTTCCGGCATGGATTCCATCACAGAGGTACTAGGGTGGAGAAGCACATTTACTGGGCAAGAGGGTGTGGGTGGACATGGGAAGGCAGTGCAAAGGCCCTGTGGCAGTGCAAAGCAGCTCAAGCTGGAGGAACAGCAGAGGAACTGCAGCTCAGAGATGAGGACAAAGGTGGTGACAGGGAGGCCAGCAGACAGCAGGGCCAGATCCCACAAGCCTCCTAGACCCAGAGAGACACATGTCTGTGGCCTAGTCAGCAGTAGCCATACAGGTTCCAAGTTGCATTTGAAAGATCTCCCCGAGCTGCATGAGGTGAGGGATTGGGGTGGGGTGAGGAACTAACTTCTTAGTGCCCCGTGAGACTCTGCTTGTCCTGGAATCTGAGGTGACTGCAGGTTTAGGACAATGACTGGAGACTTCTAGGCATGGCTCCGGGGGATCCGGCCATGCTGGAGTGAGAACTGTCAGTTTTACTATATGCTAAGCATTATCTTAAGGAATCTCACAGACGAGCACATTCAATCCTCAGAGCAGTCCTGCATGGAAGACATGTTATTCCCATTATACTGATGTGAAGATTGAGGATAATGCCTCCAAGCACACAGGGAACTCAGAGGCCCCACTTGAAAGCCACCTAGGAGCCCCCATTCTACTACTGAGTCTCTAGGAGTCTGACTACTCCAGGTCCCTCAGCGAAGGGAAATCGGAGTATTTTATATTCTTGTGGTTGGAGTGCAATGTGTATCACATTTTGCTTATCTGTTCATCCATCAGCACACACTTGAGTTGCTTCAGCTTTGGGGGTATTGTGAATAATGCTACTTCGAGCACAGATGTACAAATATCTCTTCAATCCCCCTTTTTCAACTCTTCTGGGTTTACCCACAAGTGTAATTACTAGATCATATGGTAATTCTGATTTTAATTTTTTGAGAACTGCCATACTGTGTTCTATAGCAGCCACACAATTTTGCATCTCCATCAATAGTGCATGGTGTACAAGAGTTTCAATTTCTCCACACCCCCACCAACACTTCTTAGTTTCTCTGTGTGTGTGTGTATGTTTCAGTGCTAGCCATTCTAATAGGTATGAGGTGGCACCTCATTGTGGTTTTCGGTTTTTGTTTTTTTTGAGACAGGGTCACCCTAGGTAGTCCAGGCTGGTCTTGAACTTACTATTAGTTCAGGCTGGCCTTAAACTCACAGTGATTCTCCTGCCTCAGACTCCTTATTGTGGTTTTGATTTTCATTTCTCTAATAATTAGTGAAACTGATCATCTCTTATGTTTGCCATTTGTACATCTTTTTCGAGAAATGTCTATTCAAGCCCTTTGCTTCCTTTCTAATCAGTTTGTTTTATTTTTGTTGTTGAGTCGTAGGAGTTCCACATTTTTTTTTTCTTTCAGACAGATGATACATGAGGAACCAGGGAAGCAGCTCACTGGCCCAGGAAAATTCAATTTTTATTCTTCCTCCTTGTCCTTTTTTTCTTTGGCTTGCCTGCATAAAACCATCACCCTTGATGAATTCCTTCCTCCAGTCCATACAGATCCACATTATCTATTCACACCAGAATCCTGCCACCTACTCACACGTACGTTTTCCTGAGTGGAGAGGACGGCCTCTTGCGTCTGATCACTGTGCATGTGGGAGGACGCTGTCTCTGCTTTTGCCTCCCTCTGCGTAAGGTGGGCTGATAATGACACTAGCTCCTGAGGCTGAGAAGGCTCAGCAGGACACATACAAAGCACACAGTGCCTGGCATATAACAGGTGCTCAATATATGTTAACCACAGAGTAGTCACTCTGTGTCTTTGCTCAATGCAGCACTTTGTTTTGTGTTTTTGAGACAGGGTCTCACTTTGTAGTTCAGGCTGGCCTTGAACTCATGGCGATGCTCCTGCCTCAGCCTCCCAAGTGCTGGAATTATATGCATGCACCACCACACCTGGCCAATGAAGCACTTTGAAACCACCGATTCTTGGGGGATTGATGAGATGAAAAAACGGGATATTAATCATCCTTTCCCCATGGGTGGCCACTATCCTGACTGTGGTATTTATGATTCCCATTTGTTTTTACACATGTACAACATCTGTCTTCATAAGCAATATACAGTGCTTTTCTCCGTTTGGTGCTGGGGACTGAACCCAGGGCCATGTGTGTGCCGAGCGTGTGCTCTACCACCGAGCCGCACCCCCACACTCCAGTGCTTTCTATGAGGTTTTAAAACATTCTACAAATGTATCATTGCACATGGTTCCTTCCATGCCTCGCTCCTCACTCAATATTGAGCTCTGAGTTTTATTCACATGGATCGATGCAACGGGAGGTGCTCAGAATACTCCGGGGTGAAGGCGCAATGTGTCCGCTCGCCGGCTGATGAACATGTGGCGCTTCAGTTTACAGGCTTGTGGGTTCCTTTTCTCCAGGCTGTGCTGGGAGTCACCATCCTCATCAGTGACTGAATGTTTAAAATGCTTAGGAGCCAGGCTCAGCTTCTCCACAGGAATCACAGCAGGGAGCAGAGTCCCTCACCAAGGTCATGTGGAGAGGCCCGGAGTGGATTCCACCAGGTCTGCACTCCCAGCCGCTGTGGCATTCTGTCTCCCCAGAACAGGTGCCTGGTGTCACACAGGGTCTCCAGCCCGGCAGCAGGCTCTGCTGAATGCCCCAGTGCGGACCTGGGCCTCTGGGAGGGTAAAGGTGACCCGCGGCAGCTCATGGACCTCACCTGGTGTTAGGATTGCTGCAGGAGATGCGATACTCTGGATAAGCTTTGGTTTGGAGAGAGAAGCCCTTCCTCTCCAAGGGTGCTCCACACTACTGCAGACTTGGAGTGAGGGGTTCCATCTGTCCTGTATGACAGAGAACCAGGACTTTGGCCAGGAGTATAAAGTGCCATGCCATGCTTATATGCTCTTGGGTGGCAGTCGGGGAAGAATGGAGAGAGGTGACAGAAAGCCTTGGCCAAAGGATCAAATGATGTCAAAAACAACTAGAGAGCCATTCTCATGAGCCTAGAGTGAAAGATGAGCTTGGAAGAAGCCATCAGTATTACTTTGCTTTCATGTAAACTCAGCCTACAATTTTTAGAACTTTAAACTTCCAATTTGGGATCTCATTCCAAAACAATATGGTTAATGGTGAAGTGACTACTGATGTATGACCACAGGAGACTGATACTCCCCAAGAGTGAGCTTCGTGAATTACCATGTATCCCTGAGCCTCAGCTTCCTCACCTGTAAACTTGTAGGGAGCCACCTGACGGACAGGGGCCATGAGAGGCCTGGCACGCTCGGCAGATGGTCATTATCATGCAAGTCTCGCCAGGATTGCAAAGGTACAAATTCCAACATTTGCCCCTGTTAGCTTTCTCAATGCTACGGAGTCTTAGTCCATTTTGTTACTATAACAAAATACTTGAGGCTGGAAGGCATGTAAAGAAAAGAGGTTTACTTAGCTCATTAAGTTGCCAGTTCAAGGGCATTGTGCTGGCATCAGGCTGGCTCTGGTGAGGATCTCATGGCTGACGGCGTCATGGTAGAAGCATATGAAAGAGTCATCACATGGCAAGACAGGAAGCTGAAGACCAGGGAGAGGCCAGGCTTGGTCTCTTCTAATAACCCTCTTGGGAGAACTACTAGGATCCTGCTTCAGCTGCATCAGTTTCTTTCAAGGACAGCAGCCTCAATGATCTGATGACTTCCCACCAAACTCCATCTCCACCTCTCTAAGGATCAAGCCCCCAGTGCCTGGACCCTTGGGGAACACACTCAAAACCCTAAGCAGAGAGCGGGATGTAAGGCAGGGAAACAAATTCGCCCGTAGCTGGTACTCTAGTAGGTGTCCCATGTGACCTTGACCCTTGCTTGAGGGTCTACTCCCCGGAACCTGGACAGTTTCAAGAGACTCAAGACATGCACTGGATCCCACTCTGGAAAGACTGTTACACATGTAGGTGGAAGAGAGGAGGGGAGGCGACACTGATAAAGTGAGCCAGCTCACCGTGTGCCCGAAATACCCTGCACCACATGCTCAAGCAGGGGCATCTGCAGACAGGGCCCTTGAGTGTCCAAGGCAAAGGCATCCTAGAGAGTGAGACGGCCACAGAAAGCCGACCTCATCTCAGGGCCCAAGACAAGGTTCATGACTCACCCTCAAATGTGAGAGAGCTACCGATCTCTTTTATTTTTTTGGAGTCAGAGTCTCACTGTGTAGTTCAGGCTGGCCTTGAACTCACTGCGATCCTCTTCCTCAGCCTCCTGAGCACTGAGAGTGAGACAGCTAGAGATCTAATGCAAGGAACAGTGACCTGGATCCAGAAGACAGAGTCCCTCTGGGGGGACCATCGCAGAGGGCTTCTCCTTCCACTCTCCAAAGTAAAGCCAGCCTGGGAGTTGCCCTGGACACTGTGAGCGGGCGCTGATTTCTTTATTTATTAGACTTGAGTGCTTTAGTACAGAATGGTACAGAGATGATACATGTTTGTGCTTCAATACTTTCAAACACTGAAATTTTGATAATTTAAAGGTAAACAAGTTTCAAGACAGACTAGCTTTTTTTTTAAAATATCCTTTTGATAAATTATTTTTATATAAATAACAGAAAAAGGAAAACCAACATGTTTGACAAACAAGGTCCTGAAGCATGAGCATTGCTTGGTTAGAGGGAAGGGACAAAACAAGCAGTGACAGTAAGAAACGAACCAATGCAAGGCCCTACAGTTCTGTCCTAAGGAAATAAGGTCTCTTAAGGGGAGGGGGGCGACCAGGAGGAGACCTGAAAACTAATCTGAGTGCAGAGGGAGATTTCAAAGCCAGGAGAAGAGAACACCACAATGCATCTAACAGGGCGGGCGAGTGACATACTGTCAAAGGCAGGCGGAGGCTGCGCTGAACTAGTATACACCATGGTGGCGACGACATCACGAGACACAGTAAGATACACACAGTCTGCGGGAGGGAGAGGGAGGTGGGGCTGGGCAGGGACGTTTTTGTGACTTCCACTGTCATATTTCGTGACAACAGCAGCAGAACAAGCAGTGTGCTCAGTCCCGGCACCTGGGAGCTGCTGAGTCCTGAGGATGAGGAGACATCCTTCCAGCGTGTTTCTTTAATTTCTGCTTTACAGCTACATTTTTATACAAAGAATAAAATGATTGTTTTTTTTCTTACAACCACGATGACATATGACCACACAGTACACAAAATAAAGAATCATTAAGTATCTTAAACTGAGGATAATCTGACAAATGTTGCTTTCAGGGTGGGGACAGGTTCAAACAATCCAATGAGGGGACAGAGGGGCCTGTTCTTCCTCCAGCAAAGGAGCTTCCTGATGCTTGAGCCCTGCCCAGGCTGACCGCTAATGAAAAGCAGCAGTTAGGGGCGCTGTGAGGGGAGGAAGGGGTCTGGTCAAGTGGGCAGGCCTAACTATTTTCCAAAGGAGGCAGAGGTCCTGGTGAGCATCTGTTCTTCACATCTGGCCATGGCAACTCAGGCTGGAGAAGGACTTCCCTCAGTGTCACAGCACTGTGGACACAGGTCAGGGAGGCCAATACCCAGCCTGGCTGTGTGTGAATACCCCCAGCATCCACCTGGAGCCATACTGCCAGGGGCATGAGCCACCTGGGGAAGAATCTCCAGCCTCACGTGTCTGTCCCGATTGTCACTTCTCAGCAGATCTGGATGAGAACAGGCACCAAGGGGAGGAACTGGAGCGAAGAGAACAGATTCATCCTCAGTGTGAAATACTTTGAGAACACAGACACCTCTATGAATCCCAACAAGAACAGGAACAACCCAAAACAAGATCGTAAAAACACCCAAACTTCTATCTTTCCATACTCAAGCAATTTGCACATATTGCTGGGGCTATGTACAAGGTCACAGAATCATAAATAACGGGGAGGAGTCCATTCGTTCTAGAGTTCACAGACTTCCGCGGCACGGTGCTTGCACATGAACTTCTCCTTGTAGGATACATATATAAGATACTCTTTTTAAAAAACACAATGCATTATTCTCTTTTGTTTCAAACAAGAAGAGGGTATCATGAAACACGAGAATGCAGCACGACGGGGCCGGCGAGGGCGTGCAGGGCTGGGAGGCAGCAAAGTAACTGAGGTGTCACGCTAGGGAGCTGCGGAGCACTGTGGGAAGGGGGTCGTGGTTCAGAGGGGTGGCTTATTTTTTTAACTGCTTATTTCTTCATCTGTTTTATTCAGTTTCT
The DNA here is from genome assembly GCA_004026905.1 of Hystrix cristata. Lineage (NCBI taxonomy): Eukaryota > Metazoa > Chordata > Mammalia > Rodentia > Hystricidae > Hystrix > Hystrix cristata. Next base: position 6,790 of record PVJO010015049.1, read on the forward strand.
TCAGCGTGTCCAGCAGTTTCTGTGGGGTGAGAATGTGCGTGGATCCTGGGGAGGCAGAGAAGACAGTGAGCGCGCCCGTTCTGGCTTCAGGGGCTTTTCCTTTCCTGTGCTTCTCCACTCCCAGATCTGCACCCCTCCCCTCCCCCACCCTGCTATGGGTCCAGGGGAAGCGGGTCTGGGGAAGGGGTATGGGCCCTGTCACAGTCAGCCTAGGAGATGTTTAGGGACTGTAGTGTTAAACAAAGCACATCATCCGGCTCAGGCAGGGTCCCAGGCTATACCGAGGAACAAGCAGCCTCTCCATCAGGGCACAGTGCCATCTTCCTGGTGAAGGGGCAGCTGCTTTTCTCATTCTCTCTGAACTCAAGGCAAAGCCTGGGAGAGACATTCCACACAGCATGGGCAGGGGAGAAGGGTGAGAACAAGGCAGGGGTTGGTGGGGAGGACATGAGTGGGCAAAGCCCCTGGGGAAGCCACGGACCTCTAGGAGCCAGCTGACTGGCTCCGCCGTGGCTGGGGACCTCAGGTGTGAGAGGGAAAGGGCAGGGACCTGAGGCCTTACCTTGCAGAGACGGCGCATTGTAAGAGATTAGAAATGCTTGCCAAAGTTTAAGCTAATGGAATCAGATAGACTTTTAGTGCAAAAGTAAAAAAAATAAAAATTAAAAAATGAAGGCCTCTTTCATAAGGAGAGAGTGACATCTAACAAGTGCAGTAAAAAATGATGCATGGACCGTGTGGTTTGGACATGGACTCAATCAAACACAAGAGAAGTGACTGGTGGTGTGTGAGCATGAGGCCTGCCCGCATGCAGCAGTGGACTTCAAAGAAAGATCCTGGTGGGAAAGAAGAACTAAACAAAAGAGATCCGTGCTTGAAAATGTGCCTCCCTGGAGAACTGGGGAGGGATGGGCCTTCATGGGAGTGGGTGAGTGGAAACCCCAGATGCCAAGCAGACAGAAGAAAGCTTTGGCTGGCATGTTGGGCTTGACTCCAATACCAGGGCCCCTGTGCCTCTGACCACTGCTTGCTCAGCTGACCAGGACTGTTGGTGCGGGGGACCTTCCTGGTCAGCTTGGACCAGCAGAAAATGCGTAACATCCTGTCTGTTGTGAGAGGCGTCTACCAACGTCCCGTTCTCTGCAGTTCTGCCCCAGTCTCCGCTAACTGCACTGAGTCAGGAAGCAGCCCTTGGCTATTTCCTAGGGATGCTGAGTGGATGCCCTGAGTACGCAGGCTGTCCGGGCCCCTGACCTCTCTGAGGCTGACTCATTATTCTGCAGACCTGAGGCTCCAAAAGCAGCTATGACACAGGTTTTAGAAATGTGTCCATGGGTGTTTTTAGAGTGCCCCTTTACCCTGATGCACAATCACTTCTGGAACTTACCAGTCTTCCCACTCGTCTTAGAGGAAGTCAAACAAAGGCTGTTGGGCAAATGAGGGCAAAAGCCATAAACATGAATGCAGCTTGCCCCAAATTCTGCAGTGTGAACCACTGGCAGAATGAGGCCTTCCAAACCTCAACTCGATGTAGTCTGTGTCTGGACACCAAAAGACAGCCTCTGGATATAGGGTGTGGGGGTAGCTTGGGACTCCCCAGAGGCAACAACAAGGAGCACACTGCCAGAGGTAACCATCCCTAACTCGTTGCTTCCCAGCCAGCCAGCTGCATTTCAGGAAACAAGGTGGACTCGGTTTTAAGGGTAAATCCAAATCTCAGGGGTTCTTCTGGTCAGATGTCTATCCCTAAGCCACCCCATTTGTCTTATATACAAATTTGGAATTTGGGGGACATCAAAAAGAGGTTAAGGAAAAAAAAAAAAGGGGGCTGGGGATTTAGCTCAGTGATTAAGGTGCTTGCTTTGCAAGCACAAGGGCCTGAGTTCGATCCCCAGCACCACCAAAAAAAAAAAAAAAAAAAAAGAGGTTAAAGAATCCATGTCTAGAATTTTCTGATATTATCTGATCAAAGACTGTCTGATGCTCCCTGTCTTGACTGAGGAAAAATTCTAGAACAGAGCCTTGGTGACAACCAGGTACGTCCCTGGGCCTTCTCTTTAAAAGGACCGGACTGGTTAGCATTTAACCAAATCACCTCAAAGCCAATTTTTGACACCTAATAGCCTGTATCATTTCAACAATGCTGACTGAGCTTTTCTCCATCATAAACACTGCAAACTAAGTTGGGTGAGTCCAGAAGACACACTTTAAAATGTTCTAATTTTGAATCCAAAAGCGGCTGGCCATGGCAGTCTTCCGCAAAAGAGCAACAGGTGGGTTCCATTGCCCGGTGGGTCTACTTCACAAAACTGGATGCTGATGAAACAAAGTGGGTGCCTGTCCAAAGTTTTCAAGGCTATGAGTAACACAGCAAGCTCTAGTAGGACAAAATCCTTCCGCTACACTGACATCAGCTAGGCAGCAAGAGTTCTAAAACCGACTAGTCTAATCACTCAAGCACAGGCTAGCACAGACTAACAGACCGTGGAGGGCCTGAGAGAAAGTGGAGAGGCGAAGCTGATGACCGGGGTGTCAGCAGCACAGCGATCAGGGCCGCTCCTCAGACCATGGGTGGAAGAAGGCAGGACAGCAGAGAAGTGCTTGCTTGGGGTGAGTTGGTGGCACACAGGAATCTCTGTCTTCTCAATTCTGGGCACTTGGGGGCCTCCAGGGAAGGGAGGGGATGTGAGTGATTCTTAACAGCAGCTGGGCTCTGAACACAGGTCCAAACCTGAGTCCCACTGAAAAGGAAACTTACCTGACCCTGGCCTGGAATAAAGCAAAAACATGAAAAATGAAAATGTTAAAAACTTTCTCCCAAGTGCTGTGTATGGTACAGTAAGTCTAACCCAGACTCCAGTTTTTTCATTTGCTGCTGACAGCCTCTGGGATATCCCCTCATGCTTAATACTGCTGGCCCAAATCGACCGGAGTGAAGAGTTGGAAATTTAAAAGATGTCACTTCATGGACGATTCGGAGGGATGATGGGCAGGGACTAGGATGAGGCTTGCTGGAATCTGTGTACTGCAGCCATCCACGCCGGCTCCCTGAGACCCTGACCTGGGGGAGCTGCCTAGGCGAGAGGAGAGGGAGGCACTGGGAAGACAGAGGGAGGCACTGTCACCTGTGCAAAATGTGCGCAGGGGACACTCACTGTTGTGCAGGAAGACTCACCTCTTAAAAGATATGTTGCCAGAGAACTGACATTCAAGGAGAAAATTTGGGCTCTCTAACAGTCTGCATTGTTTTTCCCTTTGGTCCCCTGCAGCCAAGTCACAGTTTTTCTTTTCCCTCTGATGCTGGGAATTGAACCCAGGGCCTCAAATGTGCTTGGCCAAGTGCTCTGTCACCAAGCTAAATCCCCAGGCCTAAAACACATTGTAATCTGCTCTCTGGCTCACCGGGTTAGGGATCTGTGCTTCAACATTTCCTAACTGAGCCCTGTGAAATCCAGCACTGCCAGCAAACCATTTTAGAGGCTAAGTGTGCAAAAGCAGAACTTGTGCTGTGTCTTGACAGCAGCAGAGCCCCAGCTGACTGCAAAGAAAACAAGGGAACTCCAGCAGTAAGGGTAGCAGGAGCCCTGGGGTGCGGGTGTGCTATTCCTTCCGACCCTGCAGGTGGCCTGCCATCACTGCTGTCGGCACCTCCTCTGGGGGGGTCTCAACTGATGCTGCCCACCTACCTCCCAACCCCACTCAGAACCAGATGTATTAACATCTGATCAAGGTGCTTTTAGGGAATGACTTTATTTTTAAACAACTGCTTCTATTTCCCACCCACTGGCCTTGCTTTCTAGAGAAAGGTCAGCCTAAGTAGGATGGGAGCCGAGACACAGGGCCATCAGCAGCTCCTTTCTGGCTAACCGCTACCCTAGAGCATGCCATTCCTCTGCGGGTGCCAGGAGAGAGGAGGAGGTAAAAGGACTGACTTCCTGTTCTGCCTTCAGAATGCAGGACTGCTTTCCCTGGGGTGCTCCAATCCTGCTCTGGGATTAGGGTGACCTCCTAAGTCAGCATGTTCATGGAGGAGCAGGGCGGGAGTCCAGTCCGCCTGTCTCTGAACCCAGGTTCCCCCCACTGCTTACAGGTGACTCAGGTTGTGTGACTCACTGGGCCACATCTCGGCTCAGGGTGAAGGGGTGTTTTCAGGCTCCATCCTCAGCAGTGTACCCAAGGTGGCCTCATCATGGGTTATGTAACAAAGCTGAGGAATTACGCTGTGATGGATTAGTCAGCCACTTAAACCCATTATAATAGGAGGTGCAAACAATCATGAAGGATGGAGGGAGAGAGAGGAAGGAATGAGGACAATGTGGAGAAACACAATTTGGGTCATCTACCAAAGAGAAAAGGGGTTCCTGGGTAGCAAGCTTGGTGGGAGAGAGAGGAGGATGCTCTTTAAATGCACAGAGCATCAAGAATAGATTTTCCCTGAAAGGCTCCAGACCTCACAAAGAGACCTTAGTGAGAGACAGTGTGTGGTCACTCGACTCCTGGAAGATTCACAGAAGAATGAAAATAAAAGCAACTTCTTAGAGAGCTGACTCCTGGAAGATTCACAGAAGAATGAAAATAAAAGCAACTTCTTAGAGAGCTGATGACTACTACATGACATTTTCTGGAGAGCAATACTGGACAGAAGCTCTTTGCACTGATGACTGGAGCCCACCAAACCCATGGTGTCTTGTGCCAGTCACCCTTAGCAACTGTCCCATGGGGAAATGCCTGTGCTGGAAGAAGGTGACCCATCTACCACTGTCTTGGACCCTACTCTGCCACTCCCCTCCAAGCTTTCCTCGGCCAGGTGCCCATGGGCATCTCCCCTGGACACTGCCTTTTGGCGTGGCCTTTCCCAGGTGGCTTACTCCCATGCTGCACCACTACCAGGATGCTTACATTCCCTGCAGGAGCCCACAGTGCACCCCTGGGCAGCAGGCACTGCACCACGCCTCAGGCATCCCTCCACTTCTGGTTCCCTCTCTGAGGACTGTTCACGAGGCTCAGTTCCCACTGCCCGGGCTTAACCCAGTGGCGGTTGCTGCCTGCCTGAGCCCAAAGCATAAGCAAGCTGGCAGGTCGGAGCCCAGAGGGGGTCAGGGCAGGGTAGAAGGCAACACTGGACACATTTTCAATCGGTGTTAAGAACTGCAAGCATTTCCTTGTTAAAAGAAAATTAAAAAAATAAGAAACTAAAAAGGGAAAAATAAAGAAAAAAGAGTGACGGAATAATCAAAGAAAACCCTTCAGAGTGGAAGAGTTTCTTTCTGTAATAAGCTGCTTTTACTTTGTTTCTTTGGCTCTCACTCCATTGTTGGAGCCTGATCCTCAAAAGATACCCTAGAGGACTCCCTGAAGTCGGGGTGTCTCAGGTCCATGAGAAATTTGGTGGGAGTAAGAATATGAGTAGAACCTGTGGGAGAACAGAGGCCAGCTGACTGCTTGAACAAAGGTACGTCACAGGAACATGCCAATTTAGGCCTATGTCGTCTGCAGCCAATGAGGCGTGAGGAAGCAGAACGCACAGGCAGGCGCACATGCGCATATGCTCAGGGATACAGGCAACAAGGCAGTGGGCGTGCCCAAAGCAGACGAGGCCACACACTGGACATCAGCTGTCTGCGCGAGGCCCCTCCATGAACCTGCATGGGCAACTTTCCACCCCCGGTTTCTACCCACCCCCCCAGAAGCTCAAGGCAGGAGAAGAGGAAGATTTCCATCCAAAGCCTGGGCGTGACAGCTCCTGTCCAGGAAAGCTGTTTCTGAGCTCATATTATCCACATGTTCATGCAACACATATGCAAGCAGGGAATGGAGCTGCATTACTGGGGCCTACACCACAGAAAGGAGAACAGTTACAGGGTGAACTGGTGGTCAGACAAGGGAGGCCTGAGGGCCTGGAGAGGGAAGTACACTCTTCCCACCAAATGGTGGTACTCAGAAGTGGTGATGGCCTCAAGTCCATCTTGGTAGACCCATGAGCAGCCTTATGCCTGGTCTCAGGAGCCTACATGCTTGGATAGCTTGGGGGGTGCTGTGACTTGGTCACCCCAAACTGGAAGTATAAAACTAACCCTTGTTATTGAGGTAATGACTATGCCTGGGATTATGGCCAGTAATAGGCACCTATGGGTAGAGGATAGCTCAGGACTTCCCTGTAGCTGTTCACATGTAATGGCCCATGAGGCCACCCTCAGGGCCCAGAGGGGACACCTTCCTACTAGGAACACAGCACACCCCCTTCCAAAGGGACATTAAGGTCCCAGCCTCATGCTTTCCTCAGCATGAGTATGTTCCCACAGACGGCGGCGCCTCTTGTCCACTAGAAGTGGTGGGAACTTGTTGGGGGAGCCCTTAACAGTGCAGCAGTCAGGCTGCTAGGTTCTGGGCACTACCTCCTCATGCACGGCCTGCCCATTTCCAGCTGATGGGTGGAGGAGGGACTTAATGACTTCCTACAATCTGTGGAGTACCCATGGCTCAGGCTGATGCTGGGAAACTGGCAGCTCTCACCTCAGGGCTAGCTTAAGGCTGCAAGTGGCTGTTACGAAGCCGGTTTTGTTGGGTAAGGGAAATGCCTTCTTAGAGAGCTTAAGTCACTTGCTCAAGCTGACCCCACTTGACAGTGGCAGACAACAGGTTTCAGCCTGAGCTGCTGAACTCTATGATCAGGCACTTTCCACCTCATGGCCTTTCAGTAAGGACAGACAGGTGGAGGGAAAACTTTGTCCCACAGTTTCTGCCACTCAGGTATCTAGGACTGGGTTTTGCTGGGGCGATGGACAACCTAAGGCAGAATGCGACACCAAAGCATGGAATGGTCAGAGCAACAAGGCAGCTCCTTCCACTGGAAGGCATGCGGGACTCACCTATCAGCACCTCCCACTTCCCGTTGGCTTGGGTCACCTCGTAAGCACAGCGCATCTCGTTCAGGCTCACGCCCCCAAGGATGAAAATAATGAGGCGGGGGCCACTGCGGTACTCCCCTGGGGCCTTATTCTTGTGCCAATGCCCATAGCGGGCGCTGAGGAGAGAGAGGAGGGAGAGTGAGTCTGTCTGCACTTAGAGCATCCCGTGCTTCAAACCTCATCGGCTGTCTACACCTTGGCTTTGTACACCCAGGTCCAAAATAGAGCAGACGATTGCACGTGTTGGATGAGTCAGACTGCAACATAGTTCCAAGCTGTCTGAGCACCTGTACCGTGACCTTGTCACTCTCTAGAAGCATGCAGGCAACAGACAAGTTCAGCCAGCTCTGCTGTTGGACGGGTCACACTCAGCAGCTTTCCGGGCACTGTGCTCATTGAAGTGTCCGCTCCAGATTGTACATGGTCCTGAGCTGGCCTGGGGCACTGAGCCATGAGGACAAGCCAGGGTCCTCAGTGTTCCCCTGAAGGTCCTAGGTGGGCCTCCCAGCACTGTGCCCTCAGGGAGAGACAGTCCCTGCCCATCAAGAGGTCAAAGTTCAACGAGTGATGAGTGAGAGAAGCAGGTCTGAACTGTGTTGTGGAGGAAAGCTCAGCACCTGGGGACAGGCACGGGGCAGAGCACAGTTGGGTATCACCACCAGGCTGTCCCCTGAGAAGCAGTGTGGGGCCTTCCCAAGTACCTGCTTCCCTCAGAACAGGGAGAAAGGGGTTCTGTCCAGGTTGGGAAAGCAGGGAGAATGAATGGAAGACAAAAGGTCTCCTCTGGACACTGATGCATTCTTTTTGACTTAGGACAACATTACAGTTGGTACCCAACCTGGATGCACCTAAGGCTCCATCTCCCCTGCTCCCCCTGACCAGCCTGGCAGTGGCCCTACTTGGGATCTTGCCTTTTATTCCAAGTTTGGCAATGAACATTTCACCTCTGCTGCCATCAGAGGGGATGCCAGTGCCCAGATGCCACCGCAAGCCTCTGGCCCAGGCCCAGGGAAGGCTAGAAATGAAGGCAGAATGAGGAGGAGCAAGAGAGAAGACAGGTGGAAAAGCAGGGGAAGAGGGACAGAGGGGCTGTGTCTCAGAGGTCAACCCTGGGAACTGGTGCCAGCAGTTGCCCTCACGGAGTAACTAACTGCTGTCCCCTGCTCATGTGCTCAGCTCCAGCTGTTCTCAGGAGCCACTGTCTAGATATAGGACATTTTGTTGACTCATTTCCTTCAGTGCATGTTGGTGTTGTTTCCACAATGGGGCTATGACAAACAACTGCTGTGAACACAGTGTTCCAGGATTTAAACAGGGTGGTTATGGAGGAGCAGAGGTAACACTTGGTTAAAGACCCAAAGGAAATAAGTGGCAGGCTGCACAGATACTTCTGGTGACAGATCATTTCTGGTAAAGGGAAACGCAAGTCCAAAGGTCCTGAGGTAAAGTGGGCCTGGTAATGGGGCAGGCTGAAGCAGAGTAAATGAAGGGAGGAGTGAGGAATGAGAAGTTAGAAGGCAAGGCTGTGTGGGCTGTGATAGGGACCTCGCTGCACGCTGGCTGTGGTGGGAGCAGTGAGGGCTGTCATGGGTCACACTATCTCATGGCAGAACCACCACGTAGCTGCCATCCAGCCAGACCCCATCCCCCTGCTCGCCCCCTGTGGACCCACCTGACAGCAGTGGTACTAAAGGAGGCAGAGGAGCGGGTGGAGATATATGGGTAGTGCTTGGTATCAAGTTTGTCCTCAATAGTATCCTGCAGAGAAGAAAGACAGAAGTCAGGCCTGCCATCTATGGGAAAAGGGAAGCAAAGCAAGATGGCGCTAAGAGCAAGGCAGGCAGCAAAACCAAGGCCAGGTCTGCAACAACTGGAGCTCCCTCACCACCACAGAGGCCCAGGCCAGTGCCCACACTGGCCAGATGCTGCACAACTGGCTGTTACACTGCTGAGAGTCAGCAAGTCTACTCTTCAAGTATAAAAAATAAATCAGTTTTACTTGTTTCTCTTCCAATTTATCCTTTTTAAAAATAATCTGTCTGCCTAGCAAGCACAAAGTCCTAAGTTCAATCTGCAGGATCCCCACCCAAAAAAATCTGTCTGAAGTTACACGTTGTGTTCTGCCCACTAAATTCCTGACACTGCCACCAGCCTGGTGGAAACTGGCAGGGACAGTCTCTCCTGCAGCTTTTTGAGGGGCTCACTGTCTGGTGGGTGGGTTCTGACCAGCTAGCTCCTGCTGCCTAGAACCACATTCCTCCCAAGAGCCACCATGTGATGCCTACATGTGTCCTTGGAGGCCAGAAAGCCGGGGGAGGAAAATGGAGCCGAGAACAAAGGAGGGAATGAGACACAGGGGCTAGTTCTATTTGCTCCACCAAGAAAAGACATAAAATTGGTTTCTGCATGTTTCCTGTCTACCTATTCTCTTGGTTTGTGTGTTCTAAAAATAGGAAGCTGACTCATCCTATCTATTTAAAATACATTTACTTTAACATATGATTCAGTAGGAACCCCTGCGCTGCTACAAACTAAGAGATCCTGGGCAAGTCCTTTCCTTCCCTAGACCCTAGTTATGCTTGCATGCCAAGTGTGAAAGTTGAACAACTATCTTGAGGCCAACCTCAAAGATTTGGTAGTGCAGGACTATGCAGATTCTTCCTGCTACAAGGAGAGGTAGGGTCACAGCAGGGGCCATTGTGATGCCATCACCTTTATCATCCTATAGCCAACAGATGCAGAGCACCTGCTATGTCAGGCTCTGAGCCAGAGGACAGGCGGCCAAGGAGATGGAATCATTGCATAAGATGACCCAACTGTGAGTAGCACACATGCAGGTAAGGGCACCTGACACTGCTGGTGGTCAGACAAGTAAGGTGGGCTATGGGAACTGTGTAACCTTACAGAGACTGTGCGGGAAAGGAGAACTTGGGGCAGGGCAAGGACATTGAGGCAAGAGACCCATCTGAACAGAGAGCAGAGGCCTGGTCTCCCAGTGTACTCAGGGAAAGGAAGCAGAGGGAAGAGTGGCAGGTCAGGTTGTGTCACCTTGCCAAGACCCTTTGACAACTGGTACCTTGTTTATGTGACCTACCTCCTTTGGACACTGTACTATTTGAGGGTCCCAAAAGCATAGGGCCAAATCCCCCAAGACAAAAGCAGCAAATGGATGGGTCCTGGGGGCTATGTCATGGTTCTTAATGAGCTCTTGGAATAGGGTGCACTTATTGTCTCACAGGAATGAGTCCACGGGGTGTCATGGCCACCTGAGAGCCTGGCTCCCCCTCCCCATACCCTGCCACTGACCTCCATGATGTCCTTAATGATTGGGGTCCACCGTGACAGCTGGTAGGTCTGCTCACTGATGCGCTCCTTCCGCTCTGGCTTGCTCCTGCGGCGCAACGTGGACTGGAGGCAAAACACGCGAGATAGGACTTTGATTAGGGGTCCCCGGTGCCTTGGTGGCCTCTGCTGGCCTCTGGGAATTCTCTTAAGGACTCTCTCAGAGTCAGTGTTGGCAAAGAGTAGTGAGAGACATTCTCCAGGACAGCACAAAATGAACCCCTTTTGGACTGGCACAAATTTGGTTCTTTAAAGCCATGAAAAATGACAAATGTGGGCCAAATATATAAGTGCTATTTTTTAAAAATCCAGGTAAATTAAAAAAACTGTTTTGCAATCACTGAGCCTGATGGCCTGCCTATAGTTCCAGCTACTCTAGAGGCTGAGGCAGGAAGATTACAAGTTCAAGACCGGTCTGGGCAACTAAGCAAGAGTCTGCCTCAAAATAAATTTTAAAAGGACTGGGCTTGTAGCTCAGTAGCGAGCACTTGCCTGGTATATGCAAGGCCCTAGGTTTAATCCCCAGTACCTCAAGGGAAAAAAAGTCTGCTGCCTATGATAGGACAAAGTACTATTTGGGCATGCCTTAGTTTTTTATTTCACTTCTATAGCACAGGTTGTATCAAATGAATCGTCTCTATTATCATTTTGATCTCTCTTGTGAACAAGGACATATAAACACCAAATCCCGTCAGCAACAGGCTGATAGTTGGTGGCTGTGGCACAGAGCCTAGGTGTGGCTACCTGCAGCTCTGACTGTTAGTTCTGCTCCATGGGCTGCCTGCCTGCAGGTGGAACGTGTTCTGAAAGGTCCTGTAGGGCCCTACCCAGAGCATACCATGTGGGGCTCCAAACAACCTTCCTGTCTTGGTTCTACCCCAACCCTCTGCCCAGTGCTCAGAAGTGGCAAGGCAGCCTGCCTAGAAATGGGGCCTTTGCTTCCTCAGGGCAGATGCTGACTCTGAGGTGTTCAAAGGCAAAACCAGGCTGACCTCAAGATATGAAGGGTGAAACCAGGTGACCTGTTTGGGTTCAGTTCAGAGACGCAGCGTCTCAGCTTCAGTGACTGTGACTCTAGGAGGTGCATGTCTGCCTCCTGACTGTGACTTCTGTACCTTGAGCACTGTCACCCCCCCCATTTTATCTGTCCTCTCCTGGATGCTGAGTGTGGGCGCACAGGTGTCAGGAGACATTGTCCCTTAGTGCAGGAGCAGATGCAACATGCCACCCTCTCTCCATTCCTGCCACAAAGGGCCCTCACATCCGTGACGATGGGCACGCCGAGGTGTGCCATGTTGGTGATGATCTCGCTGTCCTCCGGGGGGATCTGGGCGTGCTGTATGAGCTTGTTCAGGTTCTCCTCAGTGATGCCTATGGGCACAAGATGGCTGTCAGCACACCCAGGCGCTGCCTGCTGTGACCCGCTTCCCTTCTCCTGCTGAGGTCAGCGGAAACCAGTACCACAGCAAGTCGACTCTAAGACAAGGGCAAAACAATACTCCCCTCCCACTCGAGTCACACTGTCCTGAGTGAGGACCTTCAGCAGTTGCCAACTGTGGTCTGTGTTCCCATCTGTCCTGTTTTTTAGTGATCCCTGCCCACTTCCCCTGTGCATCAAAATCAAATTGGACAAGGGAGTTTTACTACCTATCTTCTGCAAAATGGACCACTATGACATGGGTGAAAGTAAGTTCTTTGATGAAAGGCAGAGATTACAAATATGATGCAAAGGGCTGGGGATTTAGCTCAATGGTTAGAGTGCTTGCCTAGCACAAGTCCCTGAATTCAATCCCTAGCACCATTAAAAAAAAAAAAAGAAAAAGGAAAAAAAAAGAAAGAAATTTTTTTGCAAGGCAAGCACTCTAATCACTGAGCTAAATCCCCAGCCCAAAAGAAAGAAATTTTAATCTTAAAAAAACAAACAAACAAAAAAACCCAAATGTGATGCAAGTTAAAAACACCTGGCAGGAGGAGCTCTGGGACACTGTCATGAAGTCAATCAACTCTCCCTTCTCTCTAGCCCCATTGGCCTACCATCCATGCTGCTTCCTAACTCAGAATTCTGGGGGGCTTCTCAGCCTCTGGTTTCAACTAATTTGACTATACTGCATTTCCCCAAACACTTCCCCTAAAACCTGCTCTTATTCTCCTTTCTGTCTCCTATAGTCCACGTTTCTGGTGTTTTCTCTCAGCCTGTCCCCTCCACATACTCTTCCCTTCTTACCATTCTTCAAAAAGATGTACAGAAGGATGATGCGGATTTTGTCGTAAGTACTGACATTTGCATCCAGCAGGATGGGGACAATGGCTCTCATGGGGTCCTTGATCTTCTCCCCTTCTGCGTCTGTGCCCATTGCCAGGTCCTGTAGAAAACACACCCTGCTGGCTCTACTTCTGGTGACAGTCTGCACAGATGGTAGCACTTAGAAACTCAGTCCATGAACGCCTGGACTCTGCAGCATGGTCAAGGCAGGTCCTTAACACAGCTTCTCCTCTCACAGCATGCGGTGTCAGCATCAGTGTCACTGGCACTGCTTTGGACAGCCTCAGTCAGAGTGCACCGCAGCCTCCAAGTGTCTCTTCCCAAATGTGAAAGCCCAGGATCTGCCACCTTCGGTGAGGTAAGGCAGTGCCTAGGCAAGTGCACCTGAGGGTACCCTGTGCCAGCGCATAGGCTGCTGGCAGTCTGAGGCCCTGCCATGGGATCAGAGCTGAAAGGGACACACTCCCTGCCCAGGACAGCTCTGGCCGCTCAAGGGGGCTCCACATGATTAGATACTTTCCATTCCACTTCCGTTGGCATGGAAGGACAAGTTAAGTTTTGACTACTCTAGGGTTTTAACCTCTGTTCTTAATCTTCCCACCATTTTTCAAGGATGAGGGAAAAAAAAAAGGAGGGGGTCTTCCACACCTGCAAATTCAAGCTCTAGGAGATTAAAAGAGGACAGAAGGGCTAACAAAAGAACTGGGGATGAAAGGGACTTGAGGGAGCACAGTCCCTTCCCCACGGTACTCTTGGACGCAGAGGGCAGTGTGCTGCTCTCTGTGAACCAAGGGCTACCTGCTCTAGGTCCCAGAGACCTCGACTGCAATTTCCTTTTTAGCTCTCAGGAGGCTGTCTGGAAGCTTCCTTTTTTTCTCTCAAGACCCCAGGAGTCCATACAGATG
>PVJO010015049.1:20307-46181 GCA_004026905.1 Hystrix cristata
GCAAGGTGCAGGTGGGTCGAATACTAGGAAAAAGCACAGGGGCGTTGGTGATCAAGGAACCAATCACTGACTCAGGCAGCATCAGTTGAGCACCTACCACATACAACGCTGTGCTGGGTGCTAATGGTGCTAGCCTCATAAGGTCCGAAAATGAGTGGGAGTGAGTACACAAACACGAGAAAGAAAATGTTCCATGTTAGGAGAGAAGGTCAAGGGTGTGCTGGTTTTACAAGGCGTTCACAGATTCTTTGGAGAGGAGTGGGGCTGGATTTAGCGATCACTTCTAACTCACACCAGGCAGAGGCAAGGGTATGTGATATTCAGATCAGGACATAGAAGGCCTTCCAACACCCTCCTGACCCTCTCTCAGATCACTCACTGTAGGGAAGCCAATGGCCATGTGGTGAGGACATCCAGGCACATGGAAAGGCCTGTGTGGGAAGAGCTGGGGCCTCCCACCCACAGCAAGGGAAGAACAAAGGAAGAGAAAGATGTAGGACAGAAAGCAGAGAGATGGGAAATAAGTAGTTTATCCCAGACTTTTTCTTTTCTTTCTAACAAAAATTTTAAAGAGGACTAAAAATATGTGGATTTGAACTAGAAAAGTAGGGCTTTACAAAGTCTTTCTATAGCTGTTTAGACATATGATTCAAATCATCATTCAGAATTACCACACCTTGCTGAGCTCTTTCTGGTACTGGGGCATCTTCTTCAGCATCTGGGACAGGTCCCGCATGGTGGTCTAAGGAAAAGGAAAAGAAAAGCAATGGTATCGATTACTGACCTTGACCTAAGGCACTTTGTAAGGTCCCAGATGGGACAGTGGCCACACTGGACCCTCAAGGACATGCTCTGGGATTCTCAAAACGAAGCTCTTAAACACAAGATCAAGTGTATTTAGACTTCCAGGCCTCTGGCTGAAAAAAATTATTGATCTAAATGTCACGGCTGACTTCTAGGTGGAGCACTAACCCCTGAAGTCTAACACTTAGTTTTATTCCACCGGATTAGGAAGTTGTTGAGGGCTCTAATTCTTGCTAAAAAAATTTTTTTTTCTTCTTCTCTATACTGCTTTTGGCATCAAGTGTGCACTTCCAGCAGAAAGGCTGCAGTTATAGACAGGTGGAAAGCAGGGAGGTTAGAGAGGGCTGGGAGCCGGCCTCCCCACAGGCTAGATAAATCTGTTTACCTTCTGACTGTGTGACCCACCTAATCCTGTCCATCTATCCAATAAAGATCTATTGGCGCACTACTATATCCTGGGCATGATGAGGCACTGGAGACGTAAGGACGAAAGAAAATAAAAACATTTTTAAAAAAAATAATTTCTATAGTGAGACTGTCTCTCTCTCTTCCTCTCTCTCTCACACATACACATACACATACACACACTTGCCCCAAGAATTTTTGCTTTATGGATCTTAACCCTTAGCAGAGGCAGCAAACAAGTCATGGCAATAGAGAGGAGTGCAGCTTTTGGAGTGGACTCAGTGGGTAGCATGGGTGCATGTAACTCACACCTCATGGTCTAGACAGAGGCCAGAGGAGGTTCCCCGAGGAAACCATGCCCGAGCAAAGAGCCTGACGCAAAAGCATTCCAGCTGGCTAAGTAAGGAGCTGGGGAGAAGGGGGGAGGCGGCGGCAGAGAGGACACAGTCTGAAGTCCTGGCCTGGGAGGGGCTGTTCACAGACAAAAGAAGGGGAACCAGAAGACACTTAATGGTTTTAAGGAAGGAGGTAACCTGACCAGAGTGGCTTTGCTCCACTCTCCTTGAACAAACTGACACGCAATCAAGGTGACCAGAAGCATTGATAAATCAGGCCATGAATTCTAATTCTACCACAAGCTAAGAAGTCTCATGGCATTCTGGTTTAAAACAACTCCTGAAGGTTTGGGGATTTAGCTCAGTGGTAGAGTGCTTGTCTAGCAAGTGCAAGGCCCTGAGTTCGATCCCCAGCATGCATCCCCAAAATAAATAAAATAAAATGACTCCTGAGCCAAGTATGGTGGTATGTGCCTGTAATCCTAGCACTTTGGAAGGCTGAGGCACAAGGACTGGAAGAACTGGCCTGGGGAATTTAATGATTAGGTCCCTCATGGTGGTCTAGGGAAAAGGAAAAGGAAAAGGAAAGCAATAGCATCACTCTACTGGCCTTGACCTAATGCTGTTTGCAAAGTCTCAGACAGGACGGTGGTCACACTGGACTCCCTAAGTGCATACTTGGGCATACTCTGTCTCAAAATAAAAAAACAAAGGGCTGGGTATGCAGCTGAGTGCAAAAGTCTTAGATTCAATCCCCAGTACCGGGGTAGGGTGGGGGGTAAGGGTCACGATCTCAAATCGTATGTGTCGATCCGCCAAATCAGCTTCCTATAAACATCAGATACGAATCTAAAATGCACAAAGAAGACAACTGACATTAAATAAAGAGAGAAATGTGATTCTAGTTTATTCTGAGGAGGCATCTTCCTCAATGTAGGGTGACAACAGGTGTGAATTTCCAGGGCATTTGAGCATTGGTAAGTGCTTACCTTCTCTCCAGTATTCATTCTCTTGCTGGAAGAAAAATCTTTCAGAGACCGGGTGACTTCCCTGGAAAATGGAAGAAGGCAGCTAAGTTTCACAGTCACACCAAGGACTCTCTGTAGGTGCTGCAGAAGCCATGCACTAGCTTTCCCTAGGATCGTGGAGCATCTCTCCTGCCATGGAGGTATGTGTTTAAAGTGATTTTCTTCTTTTTTTTTTTTAATTGGTTTTTTTTGAGACAGGGTCTCACTATGAAGTGCAGGAGTTCAGGCTAGCCTCGAGCTATGTAGCAAAGGCTGGCCTCGAACTCACAGTGATCTTCCTGCCTCTGCCTCCCCAGTGCTGGGATTACAGGCGTGCACCACCACACCAGCAAAAGTGATTTTCTAAGTGAAGAAAGATACACTGTTTTTCTTTTTTTCTTTTCTTTTTTTTTGGTGCTCGGGATTGAACTCAGGGCCTTGTGCTTCCAAGGCAAGCGCTCTAACCACCGCGCTAAATCCCCAGCTGTTTTTCTAACTAATATTCTCTAATAGTCTAACCCAGTGGTTTCCAGAGTAGGGTGTATCAGATGATTCTAGGGACAAAGAGAAGAAAATATCAGAATATCTATTTATGTTTCTTTTAACTCATCCTTTTCAAACGTATGTTCAAATGTTTGAACATACATGAAAAAGACATACTTTTTTGGTGCTGGGCCTTGTACATGCTAAGCATACACTCTACCACCAAGCTACATTCCTAGCCCTGAAACATACACATTTTATGTCTGAAAGATACACCATGTGTATGCTATAAAATATACGTATTATGGCAGTAAGGCATACAATTAATTCATAAATATATTTAATCACTAGAAATGTGGGTCAGTATTTTTTAAGGTTGAGTGATCAAAAAGATTTGGAGATCACGTCTCTAAACAACAGAACTACCCAAGAATGTACTACTTTTTTCCTTGTGAATTTCCTGAGGATACCACCAACTCCATGTAGCAGAGTGTGTCTTTCTGAAGAAACAGAACTGTCATCCACAGTTTAAAGGGCTTATAACTATTTAAGTATTAGAAACACTGTGCAGCACTTCCAGAGCAAGGCACAGTTCAGGAGGTAGAAACTGCACAGAGGAAGGCCATGCCCCACCCCATCAAAGACAGAGAAATACACAGTATGTCTGAATTTTTCAATGCAATGAACTGGCTTTAAACACTTGTTTGTTATGTTGTAGATCTAAAAATGGCCCCCAAAGCTTGTGTTTGGAAGGTGATTGGATTATGGGACAATATAGCTGGCTTGCTATTGGAAAGCCGGGTTTGGTGGCCCAGACAGTCACTGTGGGCACAGCCTGGAAGAGTTTATCTCAATCCCCAGCTCTTCCTTTCCTTCTCTGCTTCCTGTCCACCATGCCCCTCTGCCAGGCTGTCCTGCCTTAGAGCCAGCTGGCTATGGACTAAAATGTGAAGCAAAATAAACTTCTCCCTTAAATTGTGGGCATCAGGTATTTTGTCCCAGTAAGGAGGGAAGAAACTAAGACAATGTTTATAAAGCATTTTTCTGGGAGTGTTACAAATGCTTCTCAAGAACCCTAAAAGCACCTAATGCAGAATGGATTTTTTAGCTTTGTTAGGGTGGAATAGCTCAAGCTCATTCTTGGGGAACATGCTAGTGCCTTGGCCAAGGCAAGGAACTGACTCCCAAAGGTGCCCAGAGCACAGGTATCAGCCATAGCCCTGGGAGAGGTGCACACTCTGGAGAGGGCAGAGCTGGCACTGAGTCTTACTGGGACACCTCCGCAATGTGCTTGTGGCGCAGCGCTATCCACAGGTCGTCGTCCTCATCCAGGAGCACTTCTTTCACCCGTGCCTCTCCAATGCCGCTGGTCTCATACCTAGGGAGCAGACAAACTCAGGGGGAGCCACGGGCCACAGCATTCATAGGACCCCGTCTAGTTTAGAACAGCAGCAGCCCAGTCCTCAGGTGCCAGTGACCAGAATGGCTCCTCAGATCAGCTGCAGCAGTCAACAACTTGGTTAACACTTCCGAGTCAGCTGATCTGAAAGGTCCCCACTCCACAGCCTGAGCCTCCTTGTCCAGGGCATGAAGTGGGGTAATACGTGGCTTTGGAGTGAAGTGGTGGGGAAAGGCAAGGCTCCTGTTTGTCCCTCTCTGAGAAGGGGATAGGACGTCATCCCCAAATGTGTGCAGCCAATATGGCTTGCAATAGTTCCCTACAGCAGGGCCGTGGGCATAGGTGTTATGTGTGAAATCAGTAACCGCAGGAGGAAGCAGAACTGCAGACTAAAAGGAAGAAGAGTTGAGAATCACTTGGAGTTTCAGAACCTTCATTTGGAAACTACTGTCTTTATGACCAATGTTACAGAATAAATGACACCAAAACCATATAGTCTGTTTCCAAAAAAAGAAAAAGTGATTTTTAGACACCGAGTTTTTGATCAAGAAAAGCTTTTTTTTTTTTTGGTGCTGAGGATCAAACTCAGGGCCTTGTCCTTGCCAGGCAAACACTTTAACCACTGAGCTAAATTCCCAGCCCCTGAAAACAATTTTTATAATGAATAAAACGGTTTCATTACACTGTTCAGTGACAAGTTCAGCGACAAACTGCTAGTTATTATACTTTATCGTCATATTTTGTGATCTATAATTAGAACTTTCAATTCAAAATAAGATAAACACACTCAACACACACACAAAATCAACCTGCTAATCTACCCAAGCAGGCTAGGAACTGAGGTGACGCAGGTTTGAACTAAAGATTAAAGTTCCTGTCCTCCCTGGAAAGGGGCATGAATTCCTTCCTAGAAATACCTTTTGGATTTGGGGAACCACGGCAAAGCTCACAGGCTTATTTGAGACCATATCAATGTATCTGCATTTTTTGGTTAGGGAGTGCTGGGGATTGAACTCAGGGCCTTGCACTTGCTAGGCAAGTGCTCTACCACTTGAGCTAAATCCCCAAACCCCCTATATCTACTTTTTATAGGATTAAAAATATTCCTTTTCTTAGGCATTTTTAGTTCATCTGCAAAGCTGATGTCTATAACAATACTTACTTGTAAACATCATTTTCAATAGGCAGCAGATCATAACTCATAGCCTGGAAAGTCAGTTCATGAAGCACAGGAGAACTGGGGTCAAAGCCTCGGTCCAGGATCAGGAGCTGGGAGCGTGCCTTGTCTGGGCCCTGGGGGGAAACAGGGAGATGCTTCAAAAGTCACTCACCCAATTCAGCCTCTCCAACTAGTGCAGCCCCGCTTGTAAGAGGGCAGCAGGAAGCAAACCTAGTAAAACAGCACTGAGTCGTCTGTTCACTGCTTGATAAGAGCACTAATAAATTCCACGCAAGACTCTGCCACTTCTGTTATCCAATGAGGGCCCTCTGAAGCAGAGCTGAGGCTGGCTGGGCGCTAAAGGGAGCTTATGCAGGAGAGGACTGCCTCAGTTCGGCTATGGAGGGGATGACCAACCATCTGTTGTGTTGGGGATCAAGGAGTTTCCAAGACCTGGGACTCTCAATTCTAAAAGTACTGATGGAATAGCTCTGCATCTTTTTTTTCTCTCTCTTTTTTCCTCTTCACTCTCCAGTACTGGCTGTTGAACTTGGGGCCTTGTGCATCCTAAGGAGTGCCTCTTTACTCTCCCTTCTCTTTTTTGTGGTGGATGCTAGGGATTCAACCCAGGGCCTCACACATGCTAAGCCCGTGCTCTACCACTGAGCTATGTCCCTCCCAGCTCTGCATGCTGACTGGTGTGGTGGTTGCACAAGTCTATGCCTGAGTTAAAACTGTACAGAACTGCACACACACCAGGTACAGGCAGACTACTGGAAATGGTACCAACATCAACGTATGTCTTTGCTACTGTACCACTGGGGGTTTCCCTGGACGAGGGACATTTAGTGCTGAAACCGGGAATTTCTGGCAAACAGCAACAGATTGGTCCCCCGGCTGCTCTGAACATACCTGGCTCAGGCTGCCCCAGGACTTCAGGCAACGTGCAGGAAAAGCAGCCTCACACAAGCTCTGTGAGCAACAGAACCGTGTTTCCCCACGGACTGTCCCATAAACACTGCGGTCACTTCGTAAGATAACCTCATGGTCCCAGCCCACACTTACCTCCCCCATTGTTGGGTCATCAGCTTTATAGGCATCGAGTTTGTCCTGGATTAGCTGAGCCAGCAAGGCGTTGTCCTTGTATTCCCTGACAAAGGAGGAGTGGAAGTGACAGGGTGAGTGGGCTGTACACCCAAATGATCAACTGCCCAGGGAAGATGTAGGACAGTGCAGCGAGGGTAAGGAGATATAAGCATTGCCTGTACTAGGTTTGTTTTACAGCAACAATATCTATGTATTGTTCATACATCACATGTATATTTAAGAAAGAAAAATAAAATACTTAGCTCAGTACATGGAACATAAGTAAGTGATTTTCTTGATTTTTTCTCTTTTAAAAACTATCTAAATGGAAGCAGAAGTAGTCCTTCCAAGCAGCTTCAGATAAACAATCACACTTCACTAGAAGGCCCTGACCACTCTTCCTTTTCCTATGATTAGGATGCCTGAGTCTGACTTGTGTGATTCTTACGTCCCTTGATTCAAATTCCCTTGGGTCTTGCTTTGTTTGCTGGCAAGTGACATTTCTGTCTGAGATGGATAGAAGTGAGGGCCTGTGAAGTTCTCCCCTTGGCCGAGTTTGACAGTGCTTCCTGGGCTCCACCTGGCTTTGCAGATGGTGCGAGGTTGCTGCCCAACTCTCACCAGCCTCAAGGCCACACAGCTCTATTCCTGGCCCAAGTTCCCACTGCCCCATCAGGAAAGATGACAAGGCCCATTTCTGAACCGCCACCAGGCTTTTGTCACTGAGTGCCAACAACGGCGGCAAGCTGGTGCCGGGGCGGCCAAGAGCAGGAGCTTTTCTGGAGGCCCCAGTGCCAGCAGGCAATGAGGCTGGGTGCAGCACAGGATCCCCGGCACCACTGGGCTCTGGGTCTTGCAGCTCAATTCCTTGGCAGCCAGCCCCCACCCCCACCCATGGTGTCTGCAGATCTGGGCTGCAGAGTCCACCAGATTCCGTCCTTTTCTGAGTATATTACTATATTTAACAATGAAATTTAAAATTAAACTTTTAAATAAAAGAAGACCGGAAGATTTTGTGTGCGTATAGTGCTGGGGATGGATGGAATCCAGGGCCTCGCATGTGCTAGGCCGGTTTGTTCTACCGCTGAGGTGCATCCCCAATCCTTGGAAGAATAATCTTAAGTGAGAGACCCTAAAGGTGTTTTGTTTTGTTTCGCTTTAGTACTGGGATTGAACCCAGGGCCTTTGCTTTGAGCTACAGCCCCAGGCCCCATTTTCATTTTTTGTTTTAAGACAGGGTATCGCTAAGTCACTACATTGTCCAGGTTAGGCTCAAATTTGCAATTCTCCTGCCTCAGCATCCTAGAGTGTTGGGAGTAGAGACGTGTGCCACTATGCCTAGCTCAAGATCCTTAACTCTTGATTCGTTTGAGACAACTGCTGGAGAAACCTCAAGGGCAGAGGAAGACAGCTCCCTTCTTGGGGACAGACAGTGCTGCCTTACCCTCGATACCGCACAGCTGGGTACTCCTTCAAGGTGGCACACAGAGTTGCGATCTGCTCTGCAAGCCGCTCCAGGATAGGGTTCTTCATCTGAGCCTTGTGGGGACTGTAGAAGCTTTGGAAAGAGTCAGCAGAGTCCAAAGAATACACCTGAGGAAAAAAAATATACGTGGTGTGTGGTCCAGAATGGTGAGCAGTCAGAGTCCTTCTGCCCTGGTAGCGGGACTATGGGACGTGTTTCAATTTATTCCACGGCCAGGCCTGCACTGAGTATTTGGCATCTATTAGTGACCAAAACATCCTGTCCTCAAAGAGTCTGTAATAAAGTAGGGAAGGCAGATATTAAGTAGGATGAAAAGTAAGTTGTACAGTACCAAGAACCTGGTAAAAATATATGAGAAAATAATACAGCAGGGAATGAGCACCCAGGAGAGCTAGCAGGGAGGACACCTGGGACTCATGGAGAAGCGATGTCTGAGGTGAGGTGTTTGCCGCCAGCAGGGGACGTCCAGGGAGGGTGGTGGCAAGGACCACTGCAGGCAAGTGTGAGTCTAGGGAGTCAGACAGACAGTAAGAGGCCAGGAGGAGACAAGAGGAGGTTGATGTAAGATCACACAGGCCATTATGAATTTGGTTTTAGTATACAGGGAATGAGCTGGAAATTGCACCACAATGTGGGCAGATAAGGGGGCTTTTTAAAGGTTTAATAATATTCTGTCCTCAGTAAAACATTCTAAGTATTCTTCCCTTCCCTCCTTCTTCCCTTCTTCCTCCTTCTCCTTTGCTTCCTCCTCTTCTTCTCTTCTTCCTCCTCTTCTCTCTGGGTTCTAGAAATTTAAAAATTCTCTCAAACTACTGAGTCTATCAGCTACCTGTGATCTCTCAGGTCCTTGTTTTTATTTTTTTTCTTTCATTTTGGTTCTGCGGATTGAACCCAGTGCCTTCACACTAATCTATACCCCCAGCCCTTTTTATCTTTTGAGACAGCCCTCACCCAATAAAAAAGTTGCCCAGGCTGGCCTCAAAACTTGCAGTCCTCCTGCATCAGCCTCCCAGAGTCCTTGGATCACAGACATGTACTAATATACACAGCTAAAGTTTTCCTTTATGTAAAGTACTCTGATCTCTTCAAAAGAAATTTTTTTTTTTTTTGGTACTAGGGATCGAACTCAGGGCCTTGTGCTTGCAAGGCAAGCACTCTAACCACTGAGCTAAATCCCCAGTCCCAAGAAACATTTATAATTTTATTAAAATTTCTGAAATATTGCTGAAAAAAAATATTGCTGGGCATGGTAGCATATGCCTGTAATCCCAGCTACTCAGGAAGCTGGGGTAGGAGGATCCTAGATTCCAGGCCAGCCTGGACAGTTTGGTGAGAGCCTGTCAATAAATAAGGACTAAGGACTAAGGACATGGTGGCGAACCTATGGCATGTGTGCCACAGCAGGCATGCAGAGCCTTCTCTGTCAGCACTCCAGCCAAGTTACCCCAGTTATTTTTTCTAAACTAAAACCTCAGTATTCAGGTTTATCACAAATGTTGGCACTTTGTGATAAATAAGTGGGTTTAGGGTTGCAGTTTGGGCACTTGGCCTCTAAAATGTTTGCCATCACTGGACTCGGATGTAGCTCAGTAGAAGAGCACTTGCCAGCATCTATGGGGTCCTGGGTCCAATACCCAGTATAAAAAAATCTGAAATATAGGATGGTCAGACTTGCTAAAGCTGAATTTTGTTCAATCCAGGTGGTTACAGGACTGGATTTTGTGCCCTCAAGCAGAAAAGAAGCTTTAGGCCAAGTGAGAACAGAATGAGATATCTCTCCATGTTCACACTGCATCTTTTCCACCCCTCCTTTTCTTTTTATTTTTTTTTCACCCCTCCTTTTCTAAGAATAGGCTGCTCTCTGGTTTTAGAAGCTGATCCATAAAGATCCAATAAGCCACAATCATCTTTTACCACAAACTGTATAAAAGGCCTGTGGTATTTTTATTCTTTGTTTGTTAGAAGATATTTTTAAAAACCTTAAAAACACTGAGATAAATTTAGTATATTCTCTCACAAGGAGCTTCACCTTTATTGGTTTAACAACTTTGTTTTTTTCCAAGGGGAGAAATTTGCTGCCATGGCCTTTGGTGCGTGAAGTGTTAACAGCTAATGATGGCAACAACCATCTGTTCTTCTAGCACGTGACAAGTCAAGGTGATCTCCAATAAAAACGGTCTCCTTCGCGGCAGATGGGACGCTCTGATCTCTTCCCCTCCTCCTTTTAGATTGGCTACTTTCGGTTATCCAAGAAGTCAGCCAAGAGGAGTGAATACCAAGCAAGGGTGATGTACACACAAAGAAAGGAATGATGGCTGATATAAAGTCAGAAGTAAGTTTGACGAGGACACTGGGCAGACACCTACAGAAATCCATTTCCATTAAATAAACATCCACATATAATACATCATTTGGCCAATTCAGAACTTGAAACTCCCCTCCCTTGCCCGGCCTTACCTGGGATTCGTACGGGAGAAATGCAATGTTGATTTCTGTCAGTGTTTTGATGACTTTGGCCGCTCGAGATTTTACCAGCTCATTAAACAGGGCATCTGGACAAGCTGCAAGAAGGACAAAAGATAGTCGGCTTCCTGTCCCTTTGCTGGTTCATTTAACAGTTGCACATATCCAGTGAATTCTTTATTTATTCAGATTTTTAAGAGGCAACTTGAAAGTTCATCCTATCCTAAAATATCCAACACCTTTAGGACATTCGAGGAATGGCAAACCACCTGCAAAGCCTCCAACAGGCCTCAGAGAAACAAACACTAACAGATTGAGATACCAAAAGCCAATAAAAACTATTTTCTGATTCCAAGGAAAAGAAGGGGGAGAACCACCCCAGAAGTGATTGTGAAGAAAAAGGAACTCTACTACATTGTTGGTGGGATGGCAACTTAGTACAACCACTATGGAAATCCTCAAAAAACTAAAATTAGAAATTCCATCTGATCCAGCTGTCCCCCTTCTGGTATCTTCACAAAAGAGTTAAAATCATCATGTTACAGGGATAGATGCAGATGCTTGCTTACACAGCACAATTCATAACAGCTAAATCTTGGAAACAGCATATACTGTATGTCCATTAACAGATGAATGGATAAGAAAAATATGCTATTTATACCCAGGGGAGGATGACACTGCCATCAACTTGAAGCATTCACAAGCAAATAGATGCAAATTGAGAACATAAGTGAAATAAGTGAGACACACAAACTCAAAAAAAACTCATGATTTCTCTTATATGAGAAACACAAAGAACAAAATAGAAGAGAGATAAATAGGAAATAAGGAGTTCAAATATTTCCCCAACTTACAAATGCCATTGTTTTAAAAATATCTCAATATATATGCTAATTGGTTTCATTTATACTACTACTTTATTACCTTCACTGAAAAAGATTTGTGTTATTATCTGTTTATTTCTTTTTTGTAGGAATCTTTTCGGTTTACATCTTATACTCTGAGTAACAACTTTGAAGATAACAATACGCATTGTAATAATTATTGTTATTTTCTTATTATTTATGAAATATTTATTTTTTCATAAAATAAAACAGAAGTGATTAAGAAGAAGTGATAAGAGAAAGCCTTTATTATAAATAAACACTACACATTTAACATATTTACAATAAGTAAAAGAAAAATAGGATTGGAGATTTAGCTCAAGTAGTACAGTGCTTGCCTAGCAAGTGCCAAGGCCATGAGTTCGATCCCCAGCACCAAAAAAAAGAAAGAAAGAAAGAAAGAGAGAAAAATAAAATTAGTGGGAAATGTGATGTAGGCACCCACCCAGCCCCTGAACCTCGAAAGAGCCAGCTGTGCAGAGGGCCCCCTGGCGGGACCTTGACCCCCAGCAACTTTCCCAGGCCAAAGGCTTCAGGTGCCTAGAGACGCATTCCTGGCTTACTGTCACTACGCCTCCCTTTGTTACTCCTGTTCAAATACTGTGATCATTCTGTGCTAAGCCCTTCCCATTTCCTCGGTGATGACTTGGGGGGATCTTTCCCTAGACAGAAGATGGGGTGAAGCCTACTGCTATCTGCTCTGTAGCTTCTCGCCTCTCACAGATTCTCCTCTAGGATCTGTGTACAAACCAGATCCTCGAAAACCAACCAAAACCAACTCCAGGACAGTGATGTAGGTTCTGTCTGACACAAAGACCCCTGGATGGACGTCACTGTGTTGAAAACATGATGGGAATGCCCTACAGGGCACAGTGCTGCTTCAAGTCTGTGCCATGAAACCCCAGCAGCAGCAGGAAAAGGCTTCTTTGCAGGAAGCCTTTCTCCTTAGAAGAGGAGCCTGGCGAGCTTTCTCATCAGGAAGAACTGCATGATCTAGTAGGCTTGTATTGCTATGTGCTTATTTTTGTCTCTTATACAATTTACCTTCTGAAGAGAAAATAAAAGATCAGGACAACTATGGCAACAACTTGTTTCTGCCCTGTTGATCTGACTCGGTTTGGGTTCAGCTGAGCTGGGCAGAAATGCGAACCTGGCCAGCAAAGGGCAGTTCACGGCTACTTACAGTCAGTGAAGAAGACATGCGCAGCCCGGTATTTAGCAGTCGGTGGGTCCTTAAAGTCACCGATGAGAGAGTGGACTGACTGTGGGCAGAAACAAAGAGTGCACTAAGGGCAATTACAGAAGCAAATGGGACTGAGAGCTGAACTGAGTGAAATCCACGCTGGTGTTAGGCTACCTGCACAAAATAATGGAGGGGTTTTTTGATATATAAATCTAACACTCTGGTCATAGTCAGGTTCTGAGGATTTAAAATTAGGATTATTTCAGAGTCTAGCTCATTCTAGAATGACAGTGTGAGGGCCAGAGATTTTGCTTAGTGTTAGAAGCGTTTGTCTACCAAGCACAAAGCCCTGAGTTCGATCTCCAGCAGCCTCCCAAAAAAAGGTCGATGCCCACCAGCCCTCTGGCACCACAGAATGACAATGTGAGTACCACCATACTTGGGTTCCTGAGAAGAGACCCACAAAACTGGTCAGAAACCTTGTGGGAGATTCACGGTGACAAACTTCTGGCAATTTAGTTCCATCTGCAGAAACTCATATATAAGCCTATTTTCAAAAGTGATAAGAAAGTGTGAAAATCAGAGACATTTGTTTGTGACAGGGTCTAGCTAAATTTCTCAACTAGGCTAGAACTTGCAATCCTCCTGCCTTAGCCTACCAAACAGCTGGGATTACAGGTGTGCATCACCGTGTCTGGCTCAGGGGAATTTTTGTCGTATAGATTCAAATAATATAATATAATGCAAGTAATCTCAGGACTCAGGAAGTTGAGAAAGGAGGATTGTCACAAGTTCAAGACCAGCCTGGGCTACATAGTGAATCGAAGGCCAGCCTGAACTATGTAGCAAGACCCTGTCTCAAAAAACAAAAACAAAAAATAGGTTAAGAGACCTAAGACAATTACCAAGCAAAGTAAGGAGATGAGCTGTGTCTGGATTCTGACTTGAAACAATTCCTCAAAATTACAAGAAAGGTAAATAGGAACACTAACTGGATATTGATGAAGTAAATCTGAAATCAAAATACCAAAGCCTGGAGGTGGATCTCCTGCCTAGAGAGGACTGCAAGAGGGAAAATGAATGATCCAGGGGCACTAGCTCTGGCTTTCTGCACAGCTGCTTAGCACAAAAGGTTTAATACACTCTTTACCTCTCATCTGTGGATCTCAGGGTTAAACAGAGCAGCGTGTTAAATGCGCACTTAACCTAGAAACATGGCGTGCTCTGTGCCAGAGATTCTAAGCCCAGCACATGCGAGCTAGCTTGGGCTCTTCCCCATGGGAGGACTTACCTTCTCGGATGGAGTGATAAGATACACGGCCTCCAGGCTGGGGAGCGGTTCTCGGCGCTTGTTGATGTCCTCCACAACTAGGAAACAAAACAGCCCACAGTGAATAAGAAAACAAGACTAAGGATCATAAAACTAGAAGCAATTTAGACAGGCTGCCTTCAGACTGGCAGGTCAAAGGCTGCAATAAAGAGGAAGAAAAAGAATCCTCACCCTTCCTTAAAGTTACCACATTCCTTGGGAGTAGACTCCATTGTCTCACTATGGCCAAGATGTTAGAAAACCTGATTTTTTCCCCTCTTGCGACAAGGTCTTGCTAAATTGCAATACAGTATCATCACAATTTCACAGTTTAAGGACTTTTTTTGGAGACTTTTTTTGTGTCTGCTCAGGTCTTTTTGCTCTTGGGCAGACTGCCTTCTTTTCTTGACATAACCTTTCTTTCATCATTAACTGATAGCACTGCATTAGGAACAAGGACGCAGTAATGAACAGGCAGCCTGGTGCTCCCTCATGGGCTGACAGTCTCACCTCTCAGGTGTGGCACTGTCTAAAGTCAAGCGAATAATGGCTAGGAGAGAGTGAAGCCCGCCCTGGCCCAAGGGCAGAGTGCTGTGCTCACTTGTTATTCCCTCGGTCATGATGTCTGTCATCTTGCAGCAGGAGGAGAGCATCCTCATGCTTAACTGGTCCACCACCAGCACCTGGAAGGAGAGAGAAAGCTCATGAGCCACACGGCATCTGCTGTCATTCTCCCATCAGCCTACTGCACTAGCTTCAGAAAGTACCAGAAACGCAGACCGTGGGAGAGACTACACTTCCTACAGGCCAGAAGTATGCAGAGACACATGCTTGAGTTTCACCTCCAATACCCAAATCTCACATTCTAGGAGTTAGTGTTTGTTCTTAACTCAATTTCATAAATTTTAAAAACAGTTTTGGCCAGGCTTGGGGCACACACCTATAATCCCAGCACTTGGGAGGTTGATGTGCGAGGATCACCGTAAGTTTGAGGCCAGCCTGGGGTACATAGTGAGTTCAAGGTGTAGTTCAGCCAGAACTACATAGTGAGACCCTGTCTCATAAATAAATGAATAAATAAATAAGAAAAACAAAAATCATTTTCATTTCCAAGATGAAAGAAAGTACTCACAAAAACACAAAAATAAAGAAAAAAGTCATCCTTAGCATCAACACTGAGAGATAATCACATTAGTGAGTATATATTCCAGGGCAAAATTTATTTTTAGCTGGGCATGACGGCACATGCCTGTAATCCCAGCACTCTGAGAGGCAGAGGTAGGAGGATTGCAAGTTTAAGCACAATCTTGGCTACTGAGCAGTTTAGCAAGATCCTGTCTTAAAATAAAAATCAAAAAGGTCTGGGGATGTAGCTCAATGCAAAGACCCTGGGTCTAATTCCCAGTACTGCAAACAAACAAAATTTGCTTTTAAGAGAAAGACAGAAGTGCCCACACATAAAGTATGGCATGTGCAGATTTGATGCAGATGTCATGCTGGCACACAATCATCTGACGTCATGCTACAGCACTGTGCGGGCTGGAAGAACATGAATGCTCCAGTTCTGGCCTCACATTTCATACCTGCACCATTCAGTGAACCTTCCTATCCCCATTCAGCCCACAGGGGAGAGAGGAAGCCAGCAGTTAATGCAAGGCTGTGTCCTTCTCCTTTAATGACATAAACCAAGGAGGAGGCAATGGGTGCCAGACACATCCAGGCAGACGGTGTGGACAGAAAGCTTTCTGCTGCAGTACCAGGACCCATTAGCTTCATTTTACAAGGCAGCTTCCTCAAGAATCACTTAACATTCTCATGCCTATAAATCCATTTCTGATGGGAGGGTACCAGAGAAAGACGTGTACAAAGAGTTCCCACCAGATGGCTTTGCCTTCTGGGGAGCAAGGACAGATGTGCTGATCCAAACAGAATCTCACAGGGCCAGAGTGAGGCTTCAAAATCCCCCTGCACCAATCAGCTCTGCTGTTCCCAGGCCCAGTGACCCTGCGCACATGTGGGCTCCTGACTGCAAGAAAATGTGAGGACAAGAATGGCTGGTATGATCCACATGGAGACATTCACGTAAAACTTGGCCAGCATGACACCAAAGGCGACTCTTAAAATGCTGACAATACTGTGTGCCAGCCACCTCAGGAACCTAAGGCCATCTTTAATCTGATTGGCTTAAATACTTATCTCACCCACATTATAGTTTCCAGCACTGCTCTAGGTGTTGCAGGTAAAACCAATGACAGATGTTACACGAATAAACAAGCTTTCTCTTGCAGGGCAGAAAGGCAGTGCAGATTGCCTTCACCAGTCCTTGAGCTTTTTGTGTCTCTGGTCTCAGCAAAAGCCCTCATTCCTGCCTGACTCCTTCCGTCCAACTCTGCCTCCACGCTTATTTTTTCCACGTGATCTCAGCCTGAGGGCCATTACTTACCTTCCACTCCCCCTTCTTCTTGACCTTCTTGATCACATCATGCATGATTTCTAAAAAAGGAGAGTGAAAGAGAGAGAAAGAATTTATGCATTTTAAGGCCTTCCATACCCGTCTATTATACTAGGTCATTTTCCTTTAGGTTTTGTTCTCTCAAGGCATGCAATTCAACAGTCTTATTGACTGAGCCCCAATTGACCCACCATAAAGATAATCTTCTTCCTGCCACTTTAATTCAGTGGTTCTCAAACTTTTTGGTCTCAGGACTTCTTTTCACTTTTAAAATTTGTGGACTCTAGAGAGGGTTGGTTTAAATAGGTAAATATTTATCGGTATTTGCAATATTAAAAATTAGCCAGGTATGGTGGTATACACCTGTAATCCCAGAACTTGGGAGGCTGAGGCAGGAGAATCACCTCAAGTTGGAAGCCAGGCTGGACTACAAAGTGAGTTTGAGGGCAGCCACGGCACATAGTGAGATCCCATCTCAAAAAAAACCCCCAAAAAATAAATAAATAAAAATTAAACTGAAATTTTAAAAGAGCTGATTTATTTAAAATAACCCCAGGGGGGCTGGGGATTTAGCTCAGTGATTAGAGTGCTTGTCTTGCAAGCACAAGGGCCTGAGTTCGATCCCCAGCACCACCACCAAAAAAAAAATAAAATAAAATAAAATAAAATAAAATAAAATAACCCCAGGGGCTGGGGATTTAGCTCAGTAGTTAGAGTGCTTGCCTAGGAAGCACAGGGCCCTGAGTTCAACCCCTGGCACCAAAAATAAATAAATAAAATAAACCCAGTGCATATTAACACAAATAGCATTTTAATGAAAAATAACTTTATTTTCCATAAGAAATCTTAGGGGGGGTTGGGGATTTAGCTCAAGTGTTAGGGTGCTTGCCTAGCAAGTGTGAGGTCCTGAGTTCCAACTCCAGCACCACCCCCGCCAAAAAAAAAAGAAGAAGAGGAAAATGTTGGCAGTGTTTTACATTTTTGTGATCTTCCTTGCTGTCTGCCTTCACAGCAGACGGCTGGCTCCCCTAACTACTTCTGCAGCCAATCTGCTGGGAACCATGCAGCATCTGGAAATCTGCACTCATAAGAGAATGAGGACTAAAACAGCAAATGACAACTTCGTCTTTGATAGTTTCGACCTTGTGGACTCCCAGAAGGGTCTTAGATTCAAGAACTACTACCACATGTGAATAAAAGACCATGATGGTGTCTCAGGCATTGGAGCCCCTGCTCCAAACTGGACATGAGGAGCA
This sequence comes from Hystrix cristata, assembly GCA_004026905.1. Lineage (NCBI taxonomy): Eukaryota > Metazoa > Chordata > Mammalia > Rodentia > Hystricidae > Hystrix > Hystrix cristata. The sequence continues at coordinate 38,019 of PVJO010015049.1, forward strand.
GCTCTGAGGCCTCCAGCTCTGAGCGCATCTGTGGTGGACTCGTCCTTGGTCACTACTGCGGCAGCCCCGTTGCCATAACACCACAACACACGTGTCTAACAGCCTCAGAAGCTTCATGGGGAAAAAAGAAAAAAAAAAAAAGAAGCTTCATGGGAAAAGCGGCCATTGTAACTCTGGAGGTCCAGTCACACAATAACCCCCAAGGGCTACAGTGGTCATCAGCACATGCATTCCAACACTTAAGCCACTCTCCAGGGACCTATAGCTCCTAACTCTGTTTTGTTTTGTTTTGTTTTTCTCTTTTTCTTTTTAAGACAGGGTCTCACTATGTACCCTGGCTGGCCTCAAACTTATAGTGATCCTCTGGCCTCAGCCTCCCATGTGTTGAGATTACAGGTGTGTGCCACCAAGCCTGGATCTCTAACTCTGCTTTTGACTACCTTCAATAATCTGATGTGTCATAAAACTGATCTGAGGTTTTTAGTAACTCTGTCTTAATTATTAAAAAAAAACCATATACATGCTATAATAAACTTGAAAAACACAAAAAGTTATAAAGAAGAAAATGCCATGTATTACTTGAATACTTACAACAACCAAAAAGAAAAATCATTTATAATCCTGCCAAAGGATTGCCATGAGTTTGAGGCCAGCCTGAGCTACACAGTGAACTCAAGGCCAGGCTGAACTACATAGCAAGAACTATCTCAAAAAAACAAAAAAATCTTGCCAACTTGAAATGCGTAATTAACATTTTAGTTTATTTCCTACTAGATTTTCTATGTAATTTTACATAGTTAAAATCATACTATATATATAATTTTGTATCATGCTTTTTTTTCACTTAATATACTCATTTCCCTATGTTAATAAAAATGGTTCCTTGGATTTTGTATGCCTGCATAATAGTCCACAGTTTAGTTAAGAATAGTCTCAAAAGCCATTTAGATTCTCATGTTTTGGTGGGGGAAAATTAGAAACAAATAAATGGAATAATATGGCAGTGATTAAGTAAATTAGGCTACATTTGTATAATAGAATACTATGTACCTATCAGAAATAATAACACGGAAAAATATGTATTCATGCATTTTACTCTTTCATTCAATAAATGTTTTGTTGTATAACTGCAGTCTGCCAATTACTGTACTAAGCACCTGGAAGGAACAACACAAGATCCGGTCAGCTCCTGTGGAACTACACTCTAGTGAAGGACGCAGTCCCTTAAGGAAACGAATGGTTACCGCTTCCAAGTGCTCTGTAGAAAATAAGTAAGATACTATGGTAGGAAAAAAATCAGGTGTGGACATAAATGAAGAAGCCAGACCTGACCAGGAGGAAGCCAGCCAAAAGCTGAGGAAGGAGGAAGAAAAAGCATGAAGGCTTGAAGAGGAAAAAGGAAAAAAGGAAAATGCGCTTGACATCTTCTTAGAACCTAAGATGGTACAGCCTGAGGATGGAGAACAGATCACACAGGCCCTTGTGGCCCTTGGCAAAGAGTGTGAATTTGGGGGTGGGTGTGTGTAATAAGTATTGAATCCAGGGCCTTCACACTGAGTTACATCCCCAGTCCTTTTCTTATTTTTGAGACAGAGTCTCACTAAGTTGCTGCACAATCCAGGCTGGGCTCAAATTTGGCAATCCTGACCCAGCCTCCCAAGTACTGGGATTACAGGTATGTGCTACCATGCTTGGCAAGGAATGTGATTTTATCTGAAGGGCACTGCAAAGGCACAGAAGGCAGGGAGGTGATCTGACACGCTGTGGAGAGATGAGAACAAGCAGGCAGTAGAGTCAAGGGGCCTGAGCATGACTGGTAGCAAGATGTGGGCAGATATGATGTATACACTGGAGGTAAAACTAACAGGGCAAGTTGAGCTGGATGAGGGGAAAAGGAAAGAAACATAGATAACTCCTAGATTTGGAGTTTCAGCACAGAAATTGATGAAACGACATTCTGTGAGATTTAGAGGGAAAAGAAGTGATTGGTAAGACAGCACTAGTTCTATCTGAGATATTTTAAGATGGAGATGGCTAAGGGATATCCAAGGGGTGATGTTGGGTAGGTAGTGGAGGAGTTTGGAAGAATGACCTTAGCTGCAGTCGAAATTGGGAAGTCATGATCAAACAGATTCAGGAGGCAAGGTTAGAGAAACTCCCTAGCTCTGATAGGATCAGTAAGGTGAGGATGGAAACATGGTCTTTGTTGACCTTGACAAACCTTTCAGTGAAACAACAAAGATGAAGCCAGACTAAAGGAAAAAAGGAAGAAAGGAAGACAGATTTTCGATAAGGCTTTTAGGAACTTTTGCTGAAAAGGGCAGCAGAAAGCAAGAAAATTAAAGGACAGACAGGTGTGAAAGCAAGGCAGGGTTTTGTTTGTTTTTAGAGTGGGGATTTGAATATTCAGTTAATGATGAAAGCAGGATGCAGAAGGCATGGATAGCTGAAAAACTGAGGTTCCTAAGGAGGAAGCAGCAGTTGGATCTGAGACTCGGGAGAGCCTGACCCCAGTAGGCAGCAGAGCAACACGTTGCATCCAAATCGGGGGAGGGGAGAAGCCTCACAGATGGGCTTGGAGATGTGGTCACAGCCTGTGAGGCTTACTTATTGAGATGAAGTGACTGGTTAACGGGGAGGGGTGTCCTATATAGAAAGTTAAGAAAGGCAGTATTCTCCCAGAGGTTGGGGAAAGTGAATTTACAGTGTTTGGCAATCCTAGGCAGTTCCAAGAGCCAATTTTAAGCCTATGACCATGCTTTAAAAATGAAACCAGGCATCTTAATTATGTGTGTGCGCATGTACATGCAAGTGCATGTTTTCCAGTAATGTTCAGATGTGGACAGCTGGAGATGCAAGAAGGAAAGGCTGGTTTCCATTAAGATTAGAGCTGTCTCAGGTGAGCAAAACAGAGGGAAAAAATATTCCAAATACTTTATAACACTTTGGGGACTCTGGGCATGGTAGCATGTGTCTGTAATTCTGCTATTCTAGAAAGCTGAGGCAGGAGGATCACAAGTTGGAGCCCAGTCTGGGCAACTTTGTGACTTAGCAAGACCCTACGTCAAAATAAAAAATAAAAAGGGTTAGGGATATAGTTCAGTACAAAGGCCCTGGGTTCCATACCTGGTACTGGGGGAGGGGGTAAGGCTACAAGGGAAAAATGTGCATGGCATAGCCTTTGTTTGTTTGTTTTTTAATCAATCATAATTTTTTTTTTTTGGTGGGTGCTGGGAATCGAACTCCAGCCCTTACGCACTCTACCACTGAGCTAAATCCCCAATCCCTAAAAAAGCAAATATGCATAGGAAAATTAGAAAAATGTATGCCAAAATGTTATTTTTGTGAGGTTAAAATTATGATTGGGGGTTGAGGATTTAGCTTAGTGGTAGAGCACTCACCTAGCAAGCACAAGGCCCTGAGTTTAATCCCCAGCAGCCCCCCCAAATTAAGATTGACCTTTGTCAATTTATGACTTCCACAGCTATCCCAACCTTTCTGCATAGAAAAAAAACAAAAGCTCTAAAATAATGTGTTGGGGTTGTAGCTTAGTGGTAGAGGGCTTGTCTAGCATGCGTGAGGACGAGTTTAATCCTCAGATTGAAAAATAAAGTAATAATAATAATGGGTCAGTGAACATTGTTGTGCCTGGAGCTATTCAGTTAAGAGAACTTTCTAGGTATGCAATGAATAGGTTAAAAAGTGTAAATACCCCAGAACCACCCTCAAAGTGCAAGTGTTCTGGGCTTTCGTCAAACTGAATTATTTTCCAAAACATAATACACTCTCAAAAAAAAAAAAAAATAGGGCTGGGGATTTAGCTCAGTGATTAAAGTGCTTCCCTTGCAAGCACAAGGACCTGAGTTCGATCCCCAGCACCAAAAAAAAAAAAAAAACCCAAAACACTCTCAGCCAGGCATGGTGGCACATGCCTGTTATCCCAGCACTTGGGAGGCTGAGGCAGGAGGAATGCTGCAAGTTTGAGGCCAGCCTGGGATACATAGTGAGTTCACAGTGAGCCTGAACTATATAGCAAGACTCTGTGTCAAAAAAACAAACAAACAAACATAATACACTCTCACTGATACCATATGACTTTGCAAATTAACTTTACTAATTACTATCTGGTCAAGTAGTAACTTGAGGCTTGTTCACTTTAATCCTCGCTACTAGGATATCAGAAAACAGTCTAATTCACTGTCTTTATTTGAACTTACTGTATTACTGAGGATTATTATATTTTTGCTACTAAAAATTAATCTAAATGTCCTAAAAACTATCTTGCTCATGACACCTTTTACTTAGGGAAGGCAGAGATATAACCAGAAAATTAAACCAAGTATCACAAGTATTAAAAGACATACATAAATAACTGCCACAGCTGCAACCCTTCCTATGAAGTTATTTACTTTCTGAGATTCTCAGAGCATGTATTAGTCCTGGGTATTATTAACAGCCAATTCTAACCCTGCCCTACATTTTTTAATCCAATACCAGAAAGGAAACAAGGATTAGAGCCCATTTTAGCATAAGAATCAAGTAGCAGCCTAGGCTACTTTCCCACATACAATCCTTGACCATCACCTCCCTCTCTTCTGAGGTCCTCTGTACCTGAAGAAAGACAATAGAACATTCTGGATCTGATCCAGGCAGGAAGCCTCCTTTCTATGCATCTGCTCTATTGCCCACCTAGTCTATGGAGACGTGTTCAAAAGACCAGGGGCAGCTTTGATGTCCCCATAGTACAGAAGACCAAGGCCCTGGTGAACACTGCTTCCCTCCTGGCCAAGAAGGTAGAAAAGTAGTTCCTCCACATCACATCCTCTGGAGCCTGTGTGACTCTCAAACCCAGCAAATCACTGTACCCCTGAGAAAAGCAGCAGGTAACCTCGGATTATCTATCACAAATTCAGATACATCCAATATTACAACTGGAGTCTCCAACTACAGGCTGTAGAATTGCTGCAGGGAGCACGCCAGAGCCCTGCCCTTACAGCCCAGGGACTCAAGACAGCCCCACACAGTGACATACATCTGGGTGTGCCAAAACACCTGACCTAACATGACTATCAGATGAGCCAAAAGCTTGGGAGAAAGATAGCCCAAGTCCTCAAAACCATGAGCAAGTCAATAAATGAATAAATTAATTTTTTTTAAAAAAACTCCATAAACAAGTCATACTCTATGCCCCAGAGCACCCTGCCGCCCAGAACAAATTTCCTAAGAGACTGGCCTCCCCCAGCTGGAGGGAGAAAGGAGGGCCTCATTTTTCTGAGGGAATTAAGGCAGTCTAATGTCAGGCCACGCCCTCCCTTTGACCAACCCACAGGACAGGGAAGTTCCAGTTATTCTGCTCCAACAATTTAAATTCTAAAAGCCACTTTCTGGACTGGGCTCCAGTGGATAAGGGTTTAATGCTGGATACTCAGACCAAGGTTACCTCATTCCTCAGGGTTAATAAAAACTTCCTAGCAGGGTTGAGGTTTAGCTTGGTGGTACAGCGCTTGCCTAGCAAGCAGAAGGCTCTAAATTTCATCCCCAGCAAACCCCCCCCCAAAAAAAAACTGCCCAGCAAAGCACTAAAGTTAGACAGCTCAGGATTAAAAATCCAGGTTCAAACATTTGCCAGCTGTGTGACCTTGGGCAAGTTTATTCATTTATGTACATATTTTTATATGGTGCTTGGGATCCAGCCCAGGGCCTCCCACAAGCTTGGCAAGCAAGTACCACTGAGCTATACCCTACCCCTGGGCAAGTTTTATATTTTTTAAGCTTCAGTTTTCTCATCTGCAAAATTAAAATTATAATCCTTTAATGGCCTATTGTGAAGATTAATGAGATAAATAACTAGTATAGTGCCCGACATCTACACGGCATCAGCAAAAGGCGCTATTGTACCCAGGACCGTGGTACATGCCTGCAGTTCCAGGTACTTGAGTGCCTGAAGCTTAAGGATAGAAAGTTTAAGTCCAGGACTGGGGATTTAGCTCAGTGGTTAGAGTGCTTGCTTTGTAAGCACAAGGCCCTGAGTTTGATCCCAGCACCAAAAAAAAAAAAAAGAAAAGAAAAAGAAAAACAAAAGTTTAAGTCTAACCTGGGCAACTTGGCAAGACCCAATTTCAAAAACAAAACAACAAAAACTACCTTATTATGATGCCACTATAAAATTATATCTCTCATACAGACAAATAAGGGTTTGGGAGGCACCTCAGTAGTAGAGCAATTTCCTAGCATAAGGCAGGCCTTGGATTTAATCTACAGTACCACAAAAACAAAACAAAACAAAACAAAACAAAAACAAAAATCACTTCTACCAATCAAGATTTTCAACATAATGTAAAACTTCTCTTACAAGGAAATCAAAAGAGAACTGAAGGAAAATGAAAACAAAGCTTTTGTAAATGAGGGGAAGAGGGGTTAAAGGGAGGCAGGGGAATGGGAAAAAAAGAAGCAGCAAGATATATCATGTACAGGTACAAATTCCCTATGATGAATGTTATCATTATGTATATCTAAAATGTACCACTTAAATAAAATTTAAAAATGTACATGTACCAGCTTCTTCAAGATGACTGTAAAATGTATGCACTGCAAACACAAACACCTACTAATTAAAAAAAAAATTTTAAGGAAATTAATATTTAAATGTCTTCCCTTTTTTGAGACAGGGTTTCACTATGTAGTTCAGGCTGGCCATGAACTCCCTTTATAGACCAGACTGGCCTCCAAATTGTGGTGATCCTCCTGCTTCAGCCTCCAGAGTGCTGGGATTACAGGCATGTGCCACTATGCCCAGCTCTAAAAATTTTTTAAAATATTTTGATAAACTATATGTGTATTTCACCACAAACTTCAAAACTTCTCTGATTGTCAATACACACATGCATGTATTTCAGAATAATGTCATGATGGCACCAATGTATATAAATCTTAAATGTAAATATATAGTTGAACATAAGGACCCCCATGCCCCTCTGAAGGGACAGAGTGGCCCTGGACCATCTGGGAAGGATGTGTTTACACTGAACCAAAAGCTCACAGAAAGTAAAAGATATTTAATGTCACCAGACAGACACAAGAACTGTTAAATATTGTTCTGAAATTTCACTTAAAATGAGAAAACAAGGATTTAGAATACCCACTTACAGAAATCAAAGATATTAGAAAACTTTAAATGCATAGTAAGTTGGCAAAAAGAAAATATGTGAAACTGGAGAGGACTGTTACACAGCCACAAAACGCAGATCCCAGCAGGACAGCTCCCCCACACCCAGTTCCGCAGGGTTAGCACGCCTTGCCATCTGTCACCCGCCCTGAAGCAACATGGCAACCTGTGTCTCTTCCACACCCTGATGGCACACAGCAGCCTTCTGGAGATGGCAACCGAGTTGCTGAATTTCTCATGCTGGGTGGATGAGTCTTCCCAAGTCAGTAGTCAATGAGAGGGTAGGAAATGGTCCAATAACTTCACAAGCTTTCTAAGTACTTGAAAGACCCTTTCCCTAGAAATATCCGAGCCTCCAGAAACTTTTTTTTTCTGTACTGGGGATCGAACTCAGGGCCTTGTGCTCGCTAGGCAAGTGCTCTACCACTTGAGCCAAATCTCCGACTCCTAGAAACTTTTGATAACTTAGCTGGGTGTGGTGGCACAGGCCTATAATCGTAGCACTCTGAGGGGCTGAGGCAGGAAGGTGACAAGTTTGAGCCCAGCATGGGTAACCTATTGACTCAGTGAGACCCTGTCTCAAAAATAAAAGAGGCTGGGATTCGGCTTAGTGGTAGAGCACTTGCCTAGCAAGCACAAGGTCCTGAGTTCGATCCCCAGCACCAAATAAATAAATAAACAAATGAATTTTTTAAAAGGGCTGTGGATACAGCTCAGTGCAAAGGACCTGGGTTCAACCCCCAGTATCAAGAAAGAAACTGTTAGTAACCTAATTATAAACCACTTTAAATTTTGACCTTTATGTAGTTTTTTATAAAAGTAACACATCCTAGGAGCTTTCAGCTCTGAAGCCCCCTACCAATGATAGCTGTCTATTCTCTTTCTTTTCTGTCTTTTTCCCCAAATAAACTGTCCTTTGTTATTTAAAAAAAAAAAAAAAAGGTAACACATTTTTGCTGAAACAAGCCAAATAGATATAGAACTAGAAAGTGAAATTC
>PVJO010015050.1:0-46312 GCA_004026905.1 Hystrix cristata
TTGTTTGAAGCCACCCAGACACGGGTTATTCATTGTAGCAGCTCAGGACAGTCCCCCAGGACCTTACTGGTTTTCTTTCTAATGCTACAGTTAGTAATCCTATCTGCATTTGTTGTGTGAGACACCTTCCTTCTCATTACAAGTTCATGCTACATCTGTCTTGCTCACCATTATCTTCTGCCACACATCCCAGTGCTGGGCAAACAGCAGAACCCTGCTCGATGTTTGTTGAGTGACCAAATGAATGTACAGTTCCTGTACTTCATTTTTCTTTACAGCACATCAGCCGTCCTTTCTGCACCCCTCCCCCACTTCCAGTGTCTCACTAAGTTGCCTAGGTGGGCCTTGAACTCCCGGATTCAAGGGGTCCTACTGCCTCAGCCTCCTGAGTAATTGGGACTTCAGTAGCATGCACCATCAAGCCTAGTTTTACCTTCTCGTCTAATGCCCTGTTTTTGCACAGGCAACTGAAGCCAGATTTTCTGGAAGGCTCCAGACCCCTGATGAAACCACTCCGCCTCGGTTCCTCTGCACAGCCCAAGTCCCGGGGTCTTCCAGCCTCTCCTTTTACTGACTCTGCCATCCATGAAATTCTCCTTGAAGCCTGACCATTACAAAATAAACGCACATACTCTGCACCTCCCAAAGAAGCTTTTACTTTCGCAAACTCTATTGATTTCATCCTGGAGGCTGCTGGCAGCTCTCCCAGGAGCTTAATCAATGTGCCAACACCCAGCGCAGCCAGAGCACCGAGGAGCCTGGCTGAGGTCCCCTGCCTGGGTCTCCACGGACCCCAGCTGCGTCTCTCCCGAGGATGAAAGGCGGATTTGCTCCAAGGGACAGGGCATTCGAAACTGCCCCAGGGTCCTGCTTAGGTGCGCAGGAAGAATCTTCTCCTGGCTTCCAGAAGAGCTGTGCACAGCTGGTAACTTGCTACTGTAACAGATCCCCCTGGAGAGTCGCACTGGCAAGAAACAGGGACAGCCAGAGAGAAGCCCTGTGGATCCCGGACCAGAGTGGAAACTGCGCAGAGGGCGGCCAGGACCCCAAAACAGAAGAGATGAAAAGGGGAAGCAGGGGACAGGAAAAGGAGATGAAGACAACAAGAGTTAAAACAAAATGGGTTACAACAGAGATCCTTCACCCCTCTGCAGAAAGGGTGGGAAGGAGGGGAAACCATCATAGGCAGAAGGAGGCACTGGGTGACGGAGCTGATATCTAAAGCTTCAGATTAATCTCCTCAAAGGAAAAGGCAGACAATTCTTCCCACCTTTTATTTTCTAGGACTGAAATTCATTTAAAGAGCCAGGTGCGGTGGTCCACACCTGTCATCCCAGCACTCAGGGAGGCTGAGGCAGGAGGATGGAAAGTTCCAGCCCAGCCTGGGCAACTTAGACCCTGTCTTAAATTTTTAAAATAATGTTGTTAAAGGCCCAGGAATGTTGTTTAGCGGCAGAACACTCGTCTGGCATACCCGAGGCCCTGGTTCCATCCCCAACACAACAACGACAATAACAATAAAGCAGGAAGGGGAGGGGTAACCATGAGGAACCTGCATCCTTGTTCTTCCTCTCAGAGCTGCCATCCTGGCCCACGTTTAGGTCCAACAAATGCTCCTTGGTGCTGGGCCTGAGCCGGCCAGGGCTCCAGTCCTCTGCACCCCACCCCAGACATCTTCCTGCCCAGTGCTGGGAAAGGCGGTGGAGTTGGGTGGCATCCAGGGTAGACGGTGCTGAATCGGGCCTGTCCCCTGCAGGCCGTGTCTCCCCCTCGGGCATCCCAGCCTGATGGAGCTGGAGCAGGCCCTGGCTCTGCCACACCACTGGCAGTGGGTGGGAAGGCAGGCAAGGACTCGGGAAGCCACTCACTGTGGGTGGCAACTCTTCCTTCCCGTGGCTGCTCTGAGCAGCAGAGAGGTACTTTCTGCACACGGATACGTGGAGCTCTGTCCACCTGTCCACCGAGAGAGACTGCCTGCACCCTACCCCAGGGCCTTTGCACCTGCTCCCTGCTGCCCCCAGACAACCTCATGGCCTCTTCCACACAGCCTGCAGAGTTCAGAGGCCTTTTGGGTCAGATCTCTTCCTCCATGTCTCCCCTCCAGCTGTTTCCTTATCTTCCAAAGCAACACACAACTTACTTATTATTTGATTTGTTGTTGGTGTCGCATGAGAAGGGAATGGAAGCCCCAGGAAGGTGGGGACGTTTCTGTCTGCCTCCTGCAGTGTAAGCAGAGCCTCTGGCTAGAGATAGAGCCTCTGTAGGGATCCACTAAAGGAAGGCAGAGCCCTGGGAAGCAGGAACAACTGTGCCCATTTCACAGAGGAGGGAAACTGAGGCTCACTCTCAGGCACGCAGCTGGGAGAGGTCGGGCAGTGACCAAACCTGGCCAGCGCACAGTGCAGAGTCCAAACACAGTGACTGCTCACGCATGAGCACGTGTGTGCATGTGTGTGTGTGTGCGTGTGCAGTGCTGGGCATGGAACCCAGGCCCTTGCACATGCTAGGCAAGCCTTTAATTTTTTTTTTCTCTTTCTGAGACAGGGTCTTGTTGAGTTGTCCACGTTGGCCTTAAACTTGAGATCCTCCTGCCTCAACTTCCCAGTAGCTGGGATTACATGTGTACAACACATCTGGTTTACAATTCTTATCCACGCAGCAAGAATGAAAGAAATCCTCATACTAGGTGCTGGCGACATCGAAGGAGGAATAGAGATGTCACCTGTAGAGACCACACTTCTCCTCGGCCATGCTCGGAGCTTTGACAGGGGTCACCGGGATACAAACTGTCTTTGGGGCCTGAGCCACCTCCTCATCGTGCAGCCGAGCTGGCCTCATCTCCGTCTGCTGACGGCTTGTCAACCCCACCACTCTCCCCTCACCCGTCAGCCCCTCTTCTCATCCCCATTTCCAAAGCTGTGAGAAATGGGGTTCCAACAGCCCCCGCCTCCAGGAAGCAGTCCTTGGTTTTTCCTCCCCCAACAGCCCTCACCGCTCTGTTCATGGAAACCCAGAGAACTAAGTGTATCCCCTGAGCTGTTCAGAAATGTTTTGTTTTGTCTTCTTCCATATTTTTGTTCTGGAAATAGATGGCTCTGGCCATGAAGCCAGCCTCATTTCCCCAAAAATAAACACAGCAGTGGACACTGTGATAAGTACTTCAAAGATTAAATGATGAGACAGGGCAGATCTGGGCTGGGGGTGGTGGCGAGTCACCAGAGGTTGTGGGGCTGTGCTCCAAACTTGTGGATTTGTCAAGAGCCACTGAGTGAGGAGTCAGGCAAAAAGACAAGAATTTCCCAGAAACCTCATCAACATGAAAATAAACACAAATGCCCACCAACAGGTAGACAGATGCACAAACCCTGGCATCTCCATTGCTTCTCAGCAGTAAGAAGGAATGTGTGGTGGGGCACGCCTGCCATCCTGGCACTGTGGGAGGCTGAGACAGAAGGACCGCAAGTTCAAGCCCAGCCTGAGCAATTTAGTGAGACCCTGTCTCAAAATAAAAAAAATTAAAAAGGGGGCTGGGGATGGAGCTCAGCGTAAAGGCCCTGGGTCCAATCCCCAGTACTCCCCTTCTCCTAGCAAAAAGTTCCAAAGGGGACAAAGTGTCGGAACAGACAAGTTAAATGCTAAGTTTTTGATGTGCAATAGGGTGGATATTTCAGCAAAGAGCTGAAGGAGACGGAGGAGCAGCCACAAGGTTCCTGAAGGAAGGGCGAGCAGGAGAAGGTGGGAGCAGTCAGTGCAAAGGCCCTGAGGCTGGTCAGCTTGCATGTGCTGAGAAGGCGAAAGATGCAGGCAGCCAGGTGCTGAGTGAGGGAGGAGGGCTGCTGGGCAGATGTTCTGGGCTTCCAAGGCACAGAAAACCAGCAACAGATAAGGACCAGTAACTCTGGAGCTCAGAAAGAGGGGAGGAAAGAAGGAAGGCGGAGGGACAAAGAGGAAGACAGGCCAAGCTCAGAGACCTGCAGTCTCTTTCCCGCATCTCAACACACAAAAATCCCCAGCAGATGGGTGGAAGAAAGGCTGGCCTTGAACGGGAGGCAGGAAAAATGAATGTGAACTGAGAAACATGGACCAACTTGCGCCTACATGCTGTCATACCCCCGCTCTCGGGGCCTGACCGGGCTGGCCCATCGCAGCTCCTGTACATGAAGTTTTATTGGCACAGCTGCACTAGGCCCCTCATTCACACAGGTCCCACACTGCCTCTGCTCTTTACTATGCAGCCTCCTGCAGAAAGGTCCCCAAGCCCTGTGCCCTAACAACACACAACTATCTACTGTGGCCCCCCAATCTGCGGAGGACACATTCAAAGACCCCCAGCAGGAGCCTGAGACCACAGACGGTACTGAGCCTCCGTATTCCCTGCGTTCTCCCAGAAGTGCACAGCAATGATAAAGTTTAAATTAGGCACAGGAAGAGAACAGCCATAATTACCACTACTAGAGTAGAACAATACACTGTCACACAGCTGTCAGCACCTGCACTTTGGAACTGTTATTAAATAAATAAGAGTCACTTGAACATCAGCACTGTCACGTGGAGGGCAGCTCAGACCGTCGATCTTATAACCTAGGCGGCTGCCAGGTGACTACCGGGCAAAGGGACAGTTCGTATCCCGGCAGGCCGGAGTGGGGTGGTGAGAGATTTGATCACGCCACTCAGAACGAGGGCCAAGCTGGGCATGGTGGCAAATGTCTGCAACCCAGTACTCTGGGAGGCTGAGGCGGGAAGAGGGCAAGTCTGAGCCCAGCCTGGGGAACTTAGCCAGACTGTGTCAGGGAAATAAATAGGCTGAGGATGTCGCTCAGTGCAAAGGCCCTGGGTTCAATTCCCAAGGTGGGAAAAAAAAAAAAAAAGAATGAAATGCAAATTAAGACTTCTGGGGCTGGAGATTTAGCTCAGTGGTAGAGAGTCTGCCTAGCAAGTGCAAGGCCCTGAGTTCGATCCCCAGCACCAAAAAAACAAACAAACAAGTTTCCAAAAAGTGAATTAAGACCTACGAATTGTTTATTTCCAGAATTACCTATTTAATATTTTGGACTATGGTTGACCACAGGCTCCTGAAACCCCAGAAAGCAAAACTATGGACGAGCAGGGACTACTATATTAATAGACTATGCACGTACAGCATATATCTATGTAAGACGTATAACTAGAGAATGACAAATAGTCTGTTACTGCTATCAGAACCAACGTATATAGCAGGCTTACTATATGTTGACGCTGGACTAGTTTTGCCTAGGTGGCTACACTGAATCTGTTCAACAATTCACTGAATTAGGACATTATTGTTGTTGCTGCTGCTATTGTTGATTAAGAACACCAGAGCTAGGCATGGTGGCACAGGCCTGTAGTCCCAGCACTTTGGGAGGCTGAAGCAGGAAGACTGCAAGTCTGAGTCCTGCCTTGGCAACTTAGTGAGACCTGTCTCAAAATTAATAACAGTAAGAGTAATATTGTTTTAAAGGCCTGAGGATATAGCTCAGAGTGAAGACCCTGGATTCAATCCCCAGGACTGCCACAATAAATAAATAAATAAATAAATAAATAACTACAGGCCATGGAGTCAAAAGCCTTGGTTTAGATCCCTTCTAGAGGTGTTTCAGACCTCAGCCCCCAAGCCTCTCTTCACCCTGGTTTTCCCTTTGTCATGGGGAGGGTGGTGGTGTACCCACCCCTTGGGGCATCAGGAGGATGGGCAGGGGCGTCTGGCCCAGAGCTCCTTACTGTCCACTCACCCTCTGCCGGTCTTGAGGCCCAGGGATCGAACCCAGGGCCTCGAACACACTCAGCCAGGGCACCATCCCAGCTGCATCCCAGCCCTTGACCCAGAACTCTCATTACAATGACTGTCAGCATTTTACAGATGAGGAAACTGAGTCACAGGGAGGGGCTATCACTGTCGGAAGTCAGGACCCAGCCAAGCCAGGAAGAAGGTGATGAAAGCCAGGACCTGCAGAGGTCAGGAGAGGCAGGTGTAGTGCAGGGCCGGGGTGGGGGGGGAGTTGGGTCTGGCTGCCCCTTGCTTCATTGGCATCTCAGACCTGGGGGTGAGGGGGCTGGTGACCTGGCTGGGCAGCTGCCAGAGGCAGGAGGGGCTGTTCTTCAGTCCTTCCTGGAGGGGAGGGGAGGCCATTTAGCCTGAAAAGAGAAGCTACACAGACAGCCCTGTGATAGACTTCAAAGGAGTAGGTGAGGCTGGGAGGGAACCGGCCTTTGTCACAGCTCTGGTTGGACAGAGCCAAGGGTGGGAACCAGCTCATAGCTGCACTAGCCAGGTGAGGTGGGCTCCAAGGTCGGGTGTGCACCTCCTTCGAGCTGCTAAGACGAGTTCCACAGAGGAGCAGTGTCGGGGGAGGGCAGAGCAATTGCTTCTGCCCCCTGGGACTTAGCCTGAGGGGCGGCCTCGGTTTCACCTCCAGCAGAAAGATGGGTGATTTAAACAAACAAGCTCAGCACTGAATTTAACTTGCATGGAAAAACAGCAAGATTTTCACTCAGGCTGAGGCTGCAGCTCTGTGGTAGACCGAGTGCCTGGCATGCATGAGGCCCTGGATTCCATCCCCAGCACTGAAAAAAATGAGTATTTTCACTCAAAGGGAAAGAATTTTCAGACAGAGGAAAGAAGGCAGCCGGGTATCAACACGGAGAAAGAACCAACAACCACCACCAATAATAACATCCACATAGCAGACTTCTGGCTTCTCCTCGTGGAAGGATAATGTGGTCATAAGGCAAACCTAGAGCCATGTGGACTCAGTCTCTTGATCTCCCCCTGTGGTCAGGTTGCCATCTTGTTACTCAATCTCCACTCACCCTCTTTCTCACCCTTGTGTGCCAGGAAAGGTGGACATGTGAATGCTTCCCCCGGCCCCTGCCACCTGGCTTCCAGCTGGGGCTGGGCCGTGGGGAGCCTGGCAGGATCTGGCAGCAGTGCGGTGCACTTACTCCCCAGTTCTCTCCCCCTGCCCTCCACAGTCCTCCTTCCTTCCCTGTCTGTCTGGTGGGGTCCACACTTGTGGAAACTATGTATCTTCTCCAACTCCAGATGAGTCTCATCCCTGCTAGAACCTCTACAGCACGTGGGTGGAAGTGAGGCTGCTCCTTCTAAATTTGCTCCCTAAAACCTCCATACTCTCTGTCCCCGGGGGCTGGAGATGGTGCATCCTGGGTCCTGGAATCACCACATGGAAGGCCATCTGCTGATTATCTGGTTGTACTTTAGGAGAGAAGTACATTCTTACTGTGCTAAGCACCAACATGGTGGTTGTTACAGCAGCTAATATAAACTAACACACCTTTAAAAGGATTCCTTTGATCCCCAGCACACACACACACACAAAAAGGACTCCTCCTCCTCCCAGTCTGAAAAGATTCCATCCACCACTCCAGAGAGTCAGGGGACTCAAGCCTAAGCCAATCAGGACACCCTTTTTTCATCTCCCCACTTCCCTACAGTGATTGGTTCTGGAATAAGCACATGACCCCATCAGCAGCCAATCAAAGCCAAGAAAGAAAACATTTGCTGATAATTCTGGAAGGATGACTGGGAAAGAGGAGAATCAGCCTTTGGAGGCAGTCTGGGGAGGACAGAAGGGTAGAAAGTGTAGCCAAATCACAGGAAATGGAGCCAACTGAAAAAGTGGAGCCAAGAAAAAGAAACTGAGGCCTAATAATGTCATCTGATCCCTGGAGCCAGGCTAGCATGTAGCTGGATGCTCCCTAGACTCCTCTGTCCAGGAGCCAATAAAATCCCCTTTTCTTGCTTAAGCCTCTTGAGTTTTCTGCCTTTGCAACCAAAGGGTACAACAGACTCACACAGGTAAATGCAAAGCACGTGACCTCACCGGAAGTCAGGTCGGAGAGACAGTGTTATTCTAATTCCTGTTTTGTGGGCAAGGAAATGGAGGCCTTAGGACTTACTCAAGAGCACCCAAGTAGGAAATTCTCGGCAAAAGTGTACATGTAGGGTCAGGTGTGTGAACTTGTGCAAATGGAACTGGGCTGGCAGCCAAGAAATGCGATTGCGATCCCTAAGCCGGCACCTTTCTTGTGACCTCCAGAGTGCTGGTGTGAGCCAGCACGGAGGCCCCTCGTGTGATCTCAGCACTCTGGGAGGCTGAGGCGGGAGGAGCACAATAGGCATTGTAGAGATTTACAGAGACCTTGTCTCAAAATTTAAAAAATTAAAAAAGGGCCAGTTAGCACAATAGGGTGATTATAGTTAACAACTTACATATATCTTTTTTATTATTTTCATTCTACCTATATATATGGTAAAAGCGATCATTCAGTATATGTCTATAATGCATCATGATCAAATTAGAGGCGTTGGCATTTCCATCTCCCTAAATGTTTGAAAAACTTTATTATGTGTAAAAACTGTACCTACCGACAAGGTGGCAGTGTAATGTCACCGTCTTTCAAAGCAGCCGGAAGACGGGATTTGGAAAGACTCCGACACAGAGAAATGATCAACATTTGAGGGGTGGATATGCTAACTACCCGGGTCTGAACGTGGCACCTTGTGTGCAGATCCTGAAGGGGCACACTGTTCTCCGCAAATGTTACAGTCACATGTCCTTTCTAAATTTTAAAAAAGAATTAACTTCCCCACCTTCTACTAGAATGGGTGATAGGAGAGTTGGGGTGACAGAGTGTGGTGATAGCTAATAGGCGCGCTGAAGAGAAGGCTATCAGTGTTGCTACTGTTATTAATAAACAGTCATGGCTGAACCACTTCCAGAAACCCCGGGGGACGGGGCCTGTCCAGGCCTCTCTCGGCCAGAATTCCCGAGACCATCTGCGGCAGATCTGTCCTCCAGAGCTCGTGCCCTTGGCAGAATCACAAATTGCTTTCCTCACCCAGAACACTCAACCAGAAAAGGAGCAGAGATTGAGGAAGGAGGGAGGGCAGGAGCCACACTAGCTCGAAATAGCTCTCAACCTGATCAATGGCTTCCATCTCCACAGACACCATGTGGGTCCACAGCACCCCGACTCTCCCCTGAAGGACCCCAGTCACTGCTTCCTCCATCCCATGGCTTCTGTTACTGCCTGGATGCCATCCCACAGAGCAGTCCGCAGGGTGGTGCACAGCCATATGGTCCCTGTGCAGTGGCTTCGGTGGCCAGAGAAAGACTTTGGGATAAATATCAAATTCCTGAGCATCTGCCACAGAGCCTTTTCATGTGCTGTTCTCGCTACCCAGAACATGTATCTCACCGTCCCAGCCCCGATGATAGCAGAGTCTCTCTGAGGGTTCAGTTTATCACCACTTCCTTAGGGGATGTTGACTGACTGATTGATTTTTGTGTTGTTGGGGATCAAACCCAGAACTTTTTACTGAGTTACATCTTAGTCTGGAACTTTGCTCCTAATCTTTTCCCTCCTTATGAGGCCAATAGCTTTGTAACTGGACATGAAGTGGCAACCGCTGTTTATCTGTCACCTTTGCCAGGCTCCAAGTTCCACAAAACCGATGTCAGCCTGCATCATGTCCATCAAGGTAACCTGCTGCCTAGTACATAGTCGATGGTCATTAAAAGTTCATGGCTTGAGGACTGGGGATTTAGCTCAGTGATTAGAGTGCTTGCCTTGCAAGCACAAGGCCCTGAGTTCGATCCCCAGCACCAAAAAAAAAAAAAAAAAAAAAAAAAAAAAAAAAAAAAAAAAAAAAAAAAAAAAAAAAAAAAGTTCATGGCTTGAAGGCTTAATATGGAAACAGACAAGATGAAAGGAAAATTAAGTAGTCAAAGGAGTTGGTTTTGCTGATCCTTGGGGCAAGAATGGCCTTTTTAATAAATGGTGCTGGGACAGTTCTTACGGAATGAGAAGTCACTTGGGCCCCTCTTTAACACTAACCATAAAAACCAACCCCTATGCTGGGTGTGGTGGAACATGTCTGTAATTCCAGCACCCTGGGAGGCTGAGGCAAGAGGATTGCAAGTTCCAGCCCACCCCGGGCAACTTAGTGAGACTCTGTCTCAAAAAATAAGAAAAGGAGGACTTAGACATGTTGCTCAGTGCAAAGGCCCTGGGTGCAATTTCCAGCACCACTCCCCCACAAAAAATATTTCCTTAAGATAACAGATCACAAACTCTAAAGGAAAAGATGTCTAAATTCCACTACACTAGAACTAAGAACGACTGTTGATGGAAAGACGCTGAAAGGCCAAACCAAAGGAGTTACTGCGTGCTTGTAATGAATGAACGATGAAGAACTCATTTCTAGAAGATAAAGATCACCTACAAATCAGTATGGGGAGAATAAACATGCAAACGAATGAAAAGTGGACAGGGCACAAAGCCGTACTTCACGGGAGGGAAAACGGGAACGGCCCATATACATATAAAATGCTTCTCACCAGTGACCAGAGGACGCAAACTAAACCCACAGTGGCACATCTCTACACCCCGCCGGGGGCGGAGGGAGCGAGATGAAGGAGTGCGCGTGCTCCAGACCTGCACCGACTCCCCAGAACCAGCAACACGGACACACGCTGATAAAAAGGGTACAAGTCACGCAAGTTCCCAACCAGGTGACCCAGAACCACACTGCTGCAGGAAGCAGCCTGCGGAGGAGAGCTGCAAAGGAAAGCCAGGGGTGCGCCCACGAACCCCGCCCTGGCCCACAGTGGGAGGGTGGACATGGCACAGCCGTGTGGGACCGTCCGAGGGGGACCGTGGCCACGCGGCTCTCTGACCCTGGTAAAACGGATGCATGTGGCACAGTTAGTCTCTAAGATGTTCATCTGTGTCCTGGCTCTTCACTCTCTCTCTCTGAGGAGTCTCAGTCTTTAGCTCTTTGTCTCTGTCTGCTTGTCTCTGTCTCCCTTTCTATCTCTATCTCTGTCTGTCACACACACACTCCACAGGGCGGTTTATGAAGGGAAACAGGAAAGGGACAAATGCCCAGACAGAATATGAAAAGATAACACAGACACAGGAAATGAAAAGGGACCAGGCCTGGGTGGCAGTGAGGGTGAGGAAATGAGAAGTGGAGAGACGGAGAAACGGAGGAAGCTGTTCCGGGCTGGCGGGAGAAGCCTGCACCTCTCGCCTTGCTTCTCCTGCACCCTGCTCCCTCTCCCTCCATCGCAGCCTTCCCTGCCCTTCTTCTTGCTCTTTCCTTCCCCTCTGGCGCTTCTTCCATCTGTCCCTTTCTCCTTCCACCTTTCTTGTTCTCCTCTCTCTTTCTTCCTCCTCCTCCTTCTCCTGAGTCTTCCCTACACACACACACACACACACACACACACACACACATCCACACACAATCTCTCTTTTAACACGTAGTTATCAAGTGGCAAAAAAAGTACTAAAAACAGAGGGATACAGGCCAGGTGTGGCAGTACATGCCTGTCATTCAGCACTGAGACCGGATGGGAGGCTGAGGCAGAAGAATCGCCAAGGTCCAATTCAGCCTGGGAAACTTAGTGAGACTATCTCAAAATAAAAATGAGGCTGGGGTTGGAGCTCAGAGTGAAGGCCCTGGGTTCAATCCCCGATATATAAAAAAAGGAAAAGGGCACACAGGGTGGCGTGGCCACCAAGCACCCCCGTAGGGACTTCTCCCCCAGGGTGCCTCGCTGGCCCCTCGTAGACCAGCGGCTGCCTGCCGCTCGAGCCCCTCGTTAACTTCACTATCAAACGCTCCCAGCATCGCAGATTGTAGGTCTTATTTATTAAATATTTAATGAGAATCCGGCTGAGATGAAACCTCTCATTTGTGGTGGCTCCAGGAGTGCAGAACATGGAGCTGCTGCTGGGATGAACCTAGGTGACGGCGGGCGAGGACTGGGGAGCCAGAAGGCCCTGGAAAGGCGGGGAGCCAGGCTTCCCCCCAGGGGCTGGATGCCGGGGGTGGGGGTGGGGGACTTCAAAAGCCACAACCAGAAGAGATGAAAGGTGAGTGGTTCCCAGGGGCTGGGGAGGTGGAGAATAGCGGTGACTGTGTATGAGTCTGTGATCTCCTTTTGGGATGATGGAAATATCTTAGAACTAAATTAAGGTATCCAGCACTGTGACTATCCTAAATGCCGCCAAATCCAGGGCCTTCCCACTGAACTCCATCTCCAGCTCCTTTTTATTTCCATTTTGAGTCAGGGACTCACTGAATTGCTAAGTTACCCAGTTTGGGCTAGAACTTGAGATCCTCCTGCCTCAGCCTCATTTACAGGTATGTACTACCACTCAAACTGTACTGTTAAAAAGTAATTAGCCTGGGGCGTAGCTCAAGGGTAGAGCACTTGCCTAGCAAGCATGAGAGCTTGAGTTCCATCCCAGGCACTCTATGAAAAAAAGGAAAAAAGTTAACGGTCGATTTGCTGTTACAGGCATTTTACCTGATTTTTAAATAGGAAAAGAAAAGCCCTGCCCAAAACTTGTTTGGAAAAAAGTTACATTTCCTGCACTCTAACAACGTATTGGCTCTAAGCTTGCTGACCTCACGTTTAAGGGTGAGTCTGCATTTCCAGCAAACTTCCCAGAGTCGCCCAGTCCCTGGGTGGGCAGGAGGTTCCAGATCTGTGCTGTCCCGGGCAGTGCCTGGCAGGCACCCAAAATGTGGCAGTGCAACTTGAGGGACTGACTTCCCAGCACTTAGGAGGCTGAGGCAGGAGGATCACCTTGAGTTCAAGATTAGACTGAACTACATAGTGAGACCCCGTCTCAAAGAAAAGAGAACGAAATTAAAAAAAAAAAAAATTGAATGAATTTCCACACCAACACAAGCACACACAGCCAGTAGCTGCTGTACTGGGCAGCACGAATCTAGATAACTTCTAACAAAAGAAGAAAGCAAAACATCAGAAGAAAATGGGATCATAAACAACCTCGAGTAGTGACGGCAAACCTTCTAGAGCTTTCAACAGTACAAACTGCCTGCTATAGCATGCATGCCACAGGCTCGCCGGTCCTGCCCTGGACTCTCAGAGGGAAGCGGGAGTCTGGTCTCTGAATCCGTGCCTGTCGGTGAGCCCCACCCTGGGGCCCAGGATGAGGGAGTGGGGAAGAAACAGGCACCAGCTTAGGTCCTTCGCCGCTGGTTTCCTTTCACTGGTGTCACCCACCTGCTCAGAACCCCACACCTGGTGTCCCCTGGAATCCTCCCAGCCCGAGTCAGCTCCCAGCCCCTCCTGGTCCCCGTCCTAAATCAAGCCTGCACCTCCTCCCTCCTCTAGATGCCACACCCTGATGGCTTCAGTCCCTTCAGGGGAGTCCCGGGGCAGCCACGATCACCAGGAGGTTTTTATTTTTGCACTGTGGGGGAGGGGGATTAAACTACGTTCTTTTCTTCTTCATCTCCTTGGCCTGTGTCCCTCCTTGCTACCACACCAGGATGGGAAACCTTTCTTTTCTGGCAGTGGGGATTGAACAAGAGGCCTTCGTACTAAGTGACATCCCCAGCCCTTTTTGCTTTCTATTTTGAGGCAGGGTCCCCTAGTTGTCCAGGCTGGGCTCAAACTTGAGATCCTCCTGCCTCAGCCTCCCAAAGTGCTAGGATGACAGGAAAACTCGTATTCACTATCACTGTGTGCAGATGCTGCTCTGGGCTTCCAAACAAGCCCATGAGGTGGGAAAACTCAGGTTAGGGGTTTGAGCGATCTCAAGATAACACGGATAGGAGGAAGCTGGGCTAGGACTTGAGTTCAACCAGCCCAGTGGCACAGCTCTCCTGTTTCAGCACCTTGCCAGATGGCCTTGGGCCCAAACCAGAGGCACAGAAGCCCTGTTTCTCCACAACTGGCCCAGTCCCCCAGAAGACAGACCCTCCGGGTGTGGGACAGGTGCCAGGTCTTCAATGCAAAAATGCACGATGACACTACATGTTGTTTCCAGGAGTCTCTCACAAGGAAGTTTTCATGGGTGTGTGAATGTGAGCAGAGACACTGGTACCCAGACACTCATGGCACACGCCTGTCATCTCAGCTACTTAGGAGGCTGAGGCAGAAGAATCACAAGTTCAAGCCCATCCTGGGCAGTTAAGCAAGACCCTGTCTCAAAATTAAAAATAAAAGGGGCTGGTAGTGTGGCTCAGTGGTGAGTGCTTGCCTAGGATGTGTGACGCTTTGGCCGCCAACCCCAGTACTGCAAACAAGAGAAAACAAAAAACACTGCACGAATGACCTCATTTTTTGTTATGGAAAATAAAAAATATTCCTGTGCCAGGGGAATAATGGAGAGTGGCCCTGCCACGTCTTCAGCATAAATAAAATAGTCACACAGACACAGAGCCCAGAGCGAGGGACCCTTGTTGCCTCCCTGACAGCACCTCCTCCCACTTAGAGGCACACAATGGGCCTAAAGAAGGAATGAAGGCCCCAATGAGCTCCTCCCCTCCTCACAGCACCGAGCTAATCTGCCCCAGAATCGGCCTCCCATTCCTGTGCAGGGCCAGCCCCAGGGAGGGAGTCTGGGGACGCAGCAACACAGCTACACTGCGGCGCTCTCCAAGCCAGGAGCCCACAGGAAGTGAGACACGACTTGCAGGCCGGCAGCGAGCAGGAGGAGGAGAGGCGGGGAGGCCGCATGGGCGTCCATCCCAACGGTTCCCAGCGAGTAGAGACCTCCGCTCTCCACACGTCTATATTTATACCAACCAGAGTTGGTGGCAGGCTTGTTGTCAATCGTGTGGGATCTAAAGTTCACCGAAAACTGGCTTAGACGCCCAGTGAGGAAGAGAAACTGTAAATTCAACTTCAGTCACCCGAAAGCCCTGAATCCACCCACTCCCCTCGAGGAAACCAGGGCCTCTGCAACATCAGGATTTGTCAACGCCGGCATTACTGACATCTGGGGCTTAGTAACTCCTTCCTGGGAAGGCTGTCGTGTGCATTTTAGGATCCTTCGCAGCGTCCCTGGCCGCCCACCCACGAGACGCCTGCAACCCCCCTCCCCCTGCATTCGTGACCACCAGAAATGTCTCCAGACAGCGCCAGAAATTCCCTTGGGGGGCAAAATCGCCCCCACTTCAAAAACAGGGCTGTACTTGAAGCCCAGGAAAAATTCCAAGTCAATTAACTCTTCTTTCCCTGTTCTTCCTTATCAACATCTCGCTAACACCAGTCACCTGGCCTCAAATCCCTCCTCCAGATTGAAAGAAATTATAAGGACGGAGTTTCCATCACGCCTCGGAGCGCCGCAGAATCAAGTTCTGCGGGGGGATCAGGACCACGGACAGCGCTCCGCACAGGAAGATGTTCGCGGCGCCGTTATTGATACGGCAGAACAAACAACGCAAAGTACATGACAGCTAAGAGTGGAATGCTATCGGATATTAACAACAGTCTTTTCTGGGGTCACTGCCAACCCATGCAGCACCACTGTGTGCATTTAAATAAGACGCTCCTTTCTCAAGTTGTTAGGTCCATCTGTCAAAGATTGTCATGATATCTTCATTTTGTTCGAACAAGATACTTAAGTGTCATCAGCTGGGATAATAAATATGAACCTCTATGATGTTAATGATACGATCGGCTACCTTTGCACAGTGTACAACCTGTACAACTACAATGCTGGTCTTGATGATTTCCAAGGGCATATGGAGACAGGGAATTGTGTTCACCAAAGTTTACATCCATCAAATGGTATGGAACAAAATATGTTAAGATACCTTTGGAGATTTTTCTGGATAGGAAAATTATACACATACACACACACACACACATTTTGGGGTACTGGGGATTAAACAGAGGGCCTTCACACTAAGCTACATCTCCAGCCCTTTTTATTTTTCAGACAGTGGCTGGCTACATTGCCCAGGCTGAGTTTGAATTTACAGTCCCCCTGGCTCAGCCTCCCAGAGTGCTGGGATTAGAGGTGTGCACCACCACGCCTGGTATATACATAAATTTTTCTATTCTTCTTTTTACTGTCAGTAGTCAATAAACAAGGAGAAGAGGCCTCTTGGAGGAGATGACTTTGGGTCCTAGAGGAAGAGAAGACAGGAGCTGTGGAGACCAGGTAGAGGGAACAGCCAGTGCAAATACCACGAGCTGCAAATGACCTGGGTGCTGGGTGGGGAGGAGGGGCATGGGAAATGGTCACAGGGTGGAATGGAGCAGAAGGGACAAGATCAGTAACAAAACAGGTACCATCCGTGGGGTGCCCAAAGGACACTGCTGTATCTGTAATCTGCGATCTCTGGCTGAGGGGTCACACGCTGGGCCACTTACATGAGTTCCTTGGCAGACAGTGAGTCCAGAGTGTATCATCCTATATATTATACTATGTATCATTCCACCCACCCACCAGAACAGATCCAAGGAATTCCGCTCTCAGTCCCAGAACTGAAACAAACAAAACCAGGTATTTCCAGAATTTTAATAATCTTTATTAAAACACCATTTATTTTCCCGACCACTACCCAGTTAAATACTCCTGCATGAAGTGGTGTGGCAACTGCAGCAGGCTGTGAGGAAGGCAAGGCCCTGCCCTCTACCTGCGAGTTGTTTTCTTTTTAGAGAGGTGTGACAGAGCTGTACAAGGATGCGGTTTTTTCTAAAAGCACAGGAGATTCAACTGGCAAAGAAATGGCAGAGCTGGGGTGGTGGGCAGAGAGGTTCACTCATGCCCAAGTCAATACAAACCTCAAATGTCAGAGAGCCCAAACAGGGCAGTCACCCTACCCACACAACCTCACAACCAGCGTCTGCCACCCACCACCGGTCCATCTTTTCACACTTCCGTCTAATCTCATCATCTTCCTATCTACTCATCCACCCACAGTCACTCATACACCCATCCATCCAGTCATCCATCTATCCATCCATTTGTCCACCCACTTATCTAGTCACGTACTAATCTACTTAACTACCTGTGTAACTCATTAAATCACCCACCCGTCCAATATTCATCCATCCTTCTTTCCATCATCTCATCTACCCACTCATTCATTCATCTGTCCAATCATTTATCTATCCATCCATCCACCCATCCACCCACCCATCTATCCACCCATCCACCCACCCATCCATCCTTCTTTCCTTCGTCCAATCTACCTACTCATGCATTCATCTGTCCAACCAACCATTTATCTATCCATCCACCCACCCACCCATCCATCCATCCACCCATCCACCCACCCATCCATCCACCCATCCATCTATTCATCCATCCATCCTTCTTTCCTTCATCTCATCTACCCACTCATGCATTCATCTGTGCAACCAACCATTTATCTATCCATTCCCCCGCCCGCCCATCCATCTATCCATCCATCCACCCATTCATCTATTCATCCATCCATCCATCCAAGCATCCAACACTAACCGCAGGGGATCCCTCCTTCCCCCATAAACCACAAACGAACAGCCACAATGCTGTAATGTGATTAGTAACAGGCCAAGCTGTCAAAATTTTGCATTGTAAACAACTCTTCCACAGAGAGTTCAAATCCATTAACATTTCTGACTATTCCAGTTTGTTCAAGACCAAAACACTGCAAATCGTGATAAGACTCACAGAGTCTTTCTGTTCTCCTGCTCTCAAGTATCTGAAGTCTTCAGAGACGGCACTCTGAGGAGGGAGGCAGGGTTGGGGAGAGTGAGGTGAGAGGAACAGAGAAGCCACGAGGAGACTGGAGGGTCTGGCACTGGGCCACAGGAAATGGGAGACAAGGTCAATTAGGAAAATTAAAAATGATTGTTGAGAAATGGGGAATCATAGGCCATAGCACCAGCAGCAAGACTCTATCCATGTTTCCCCCTTGGTTGGTCTCCCCCCTCCCCTCAGTACTGAGCATTGAACCCAGGGCCTTCATGCTGAGCCTCACCCCCAGCTTTATTTTATCTTTTATTTTGAAACAAGGTCTCAATTGCCCAGACTGGGTTTGAACTCTCGATCCCCCTGCCTCGGCCTCCTGAGAGCTGGGATTACAGGCCTGCACCACCACACCTGGCTCTTGTTTTTTTGCCCTGGAGCAATACTGGTTGAGCTGACCCTGCAGGAGGCTGGGTTAGCAAAACACAGGACAAAGAATGACAACAATCAAGGGCGTGGAGAGTTTTGGTAACAAAACAGAATATGAGCATTTAGTAGCACACACTGTGTGCCATGCCCTATCCCAAGCATTAGATCAGAGAAGCCCAAAGAGACCACCCAGATCCATCCACCTGCTGTCCATGCCACGCAGGGCCACACATGGTACTTACTACACTGCAGGCACACCCTACGCATCACATGTACTCATAGAATCGGTCCTGCATGAAGAGGTACTGTTACAATACCCACTGGACAGACGAGACTGTCTCAGTCTGCTCTTCGTTGCTACAACAGACTACCACTTACCAGGTGAGCTATAAGGAAAAGAAATTCTTCTTGGCACATATCCCACGGCAGAAGGCACAAAGGTACATGCATGTGCGTGCAAAGGCGTAAGAGAGAAAGGATAGAGCCAGGGATAGTGGCACACACCAGCAATCCCAGCAGTCTGGGAGGCTGAGGCAGGAGGATCACAAGTTCAAACCCAGCATGGGCAATTTAAGAGATTTAGCAAGATCCTACCTCAATAAAAATGGCTGGGGATGTAGCTCAGGGCGAAAGCTGTGGTTCAGACCTCAGCAGGGGTCAAGAGGAGAGAAAGGCAGGACTAGAATGTGGCTAATCCACTCTTCCCTCCGGAACCCACCCCCATGCTATGTCATTAACCCTTCACAAGGGCACAGTGCTTGAGTCCAGGGCCCCTCAGAGGCCCACCTCACGGCACTATGGCATCAGGCACTGGGTTTCCAATACAGGAACTGGGGAGCACATTCGAACCACAGCAGAAACCAGCGCACAGAGCCCGCAAGTGACTTGCCCTAGGTCACAGCCAGGAAATCTCAGAGCTGGGATTTGAATGCATCCTTCTGGCTCCAGAACTCAGCCATGAAACTTCTGTGTGACCACGCCCACTGCCGGGGTTATGGCCCAGGTGTTGCCCCTCACAACACCAACAGAGAGATGGTTCCTCGGACTGCAACATGGCTTTGCCAGGGCCTGTCTGATGCCGATGACTCTCAGCAACTGTAACTGCGGCAACATTTCCAAGTGCACAGACTCAAATTAACACCTTGGGCTCGTTTATTCAAAAAATGATGAGCTCATCATACCAGCACTGCTCATCATAACTGGAAAAAACCTCAAACTGGAAACATCCCAAAGTCCATCACTCAGGAAAATGGACAATAAGTGAATCATCATGGAATATTATGCAATAGAGAACAATACAGTAAGTGATCAGCAACCACTCTTAACAAGAGATGAATCTGAAGAAGAGAGTGGAGTAAAAACAGCAAGCATGTAGCCCGGGAGAGAACAAGTTCACATACCTCCTCCTAGCCGACTCAGAATACCTGATACAACATAAATGTGGTGGAAATGGTCACTATCTCATTTTCCCCCAATACTGTATCTTCCAGTCATGGCTGGTTGAATTTGCAGATGTGGAGCCCACAGTACAGAGGGTTGTCTGCATAATTAAATAAGTAAAAGGAGACCCAAGAAGAGGCTGTATCGACAGTGTGCTGCACAATCGGGCAGGGATAAAAGCAACAGCCTGTTAACCTAAGGTGCAAGAAATTACCCCTCAATGCTGTACTTTGTGGTGAGCGCTCACCCAACATGCACATGGCACTGCAAAAACAACAAAAAACAAATGCTGTGTTCAGGCCCTGGAGGTGCAGGGCTTGGGCTGGAGCGGAAATCACGCCTGACCCAGAAGCAGCCTGAAGCCTACCAAAAAGCTGCTTCTTACAGACAACCGGGCGTGTCCTGTGCACCCCAGGGCGGTCCCTTTTAGCATTCCTGGGATGTAGCATCACTGCTCCCATTTGGCAGATGACAAAACTGAGGCACCAAGCTCCAAACCAGGGCTGAGATGTGCAGCCAGGATAGTCAGTTCCCAGCCCCATCTGCTTCAGCCCCACCCAGCGCCATTTCTGCTGCTCCTTCCCTGCCTTGGCCCTGGCTCTGAGACCCATGGCTCCAGTAGGCTCGCGGCCACGGACGTTCACAGCACACAGGGTGTGGTGAGGACACAGGGCTCCTCCCATGCTCATCATTCTTAGGAAAGAAAATCATAAAGGAGAGTCAGGTGAGGCAGCGTGGCAGCACACACCTGGCACTCTAGGAGGCTGAGGCAGGAGGATCACAAGTCCCAGCCCGGCCTGGGCAACTCAGCAATTCAGTGACTCCAAGAGCCAGAACCCAGGGAACCCCCACAGGACAAGTTCTAGGTCCACCGCAGCATCTCACCCAAGACAAATCGGTCAACTTATTTCATTCTTATTCAAGAACAAAAAGGTGACATGCAGACTTTCCCATTCCTGCAGATTCTGCTGGTACAAAAAGATGGCTTGTTTTTGTTTTTTGTCTTTTTTGTGGCGCTGGTGATGGAACCAAGGGCCTCACACAGACCACGCAAGCACTCTGCCTCTGAACCACAGTCCTAGCCCTAGAAAAAATTTTAAAACTTGGTTTAAAGGCACATACATACTTTCCACATAGGCCTAAAATGAGAATCAAACTTCGCAGTGTGCGACTTACTTGCTGGCAAGAGTCACTAAGATGTGTTTCCCTTTCGGCTCCATCCGGAGAGGACCTATTTCCTGAGGGCTGATCTGGAAACTGCAGGTGGGTGCAGCTGAGCACCAAGCACCTTTGAGGGAGGCCTACAGCCCCCTCTGGTCTGAATGGAAGGTGGCGCCATGTCCAGCCAGGTAGATGACAAACTTAACACAGGCATTTTGCTTCAGAGCTCTGCTCTTTCTCGCATAGCTGTAATCCCAGCACTCTGGGAGGCTGAGGCAGGAGGACTGCAACTTCAAGCCCAGCCTGGGCAACATAGTAACTTAGCAAGACTGTCTCAAAATTTAAAAAATTTTAGGAGGGCTGGGGATGTAGCTCAGTGTGAAGACCCTGAGTTCAACTCCCACTACCACATTTTTAAAAGATAATTTGGCTTTTCAGAGGGAATAAGAGACAGATTCTCCCTCAGCCTACTAATTGGCACCATCTATTTAGCCCCTGTCCTCTCTCAGGTATTAAGAACTCATCCCTGAAGTGACCAATGCCCTCGTCTGTCCAAGGCCAATAGGGTTGCATGAGACACTTGATGGTGACGGTGCTGGGCCAGCCAGGACCCTGGTCCCCACTCAGACAGAGCTGCTGCTCTGCAGGGTTCCAACCCAGCTTCCGGAGCCCGCCTGGCTCCTCTCCAGGAACGTGTCTGATTGTTCTTCTCCCAAGTCCTGGGGAGGGTGGGGCAGAGGGCAGAGGCTGGTGGGGTGGGGCAGGGGAGGCCCCAGATTCTAACCCAATACCCAAGCAGTGTTTCTCCGCTGGGTCTGTGTGGGACAGGAGGCGGGACTCCCGGGACCTGGCTTGAGCCAGCCATGTGGCTCTGAGCCGGCCTCCTGGTCAGCTCCGAAGGACGACGGGTGGGGGGAGGCGGGCACAGCTAATTATACACTGCAAATCTGCCTCACCTTGCCACCCTCAGAGGGAGGGGCCTCGGGAGGGGAAGAGAGGTAATTTTATCTTAGACCAAAGGGAATAAGAAAATGGGTCAAGTGGGCACGGATTTTTTTTCTTTCCACTGAAAGCTTCCAGAAAGAATTGAGGATGCAAAATGTCTGGCGGTGGCTTTCAGGAGTGTCAAACACAGATGGATGAACCCACGATGGCTCCTACCCATGGAGCCCTGTCCACGCCAAAGTTCTCGACAAAGAATGCTGGGGACAAGAGGACACTCCGGAAGACAGCTCTAGGATCAGGGGCTTTCTCTATGCCAGGGACTGTGCTGGTCACACTCTGTGTGACCGCGTTTAATCTCCAGGGACCCCTGCAAGTTGGATGCTCCTGGAAGCAAGGTCCTCACAATACAGATGCCCAGCATGGCGACTAGACCCTGGACACTGGGCTCACTGAGGTTCAACCAGCCTTCTCTCCTCTCTGCCCTCTTTATGGGCTGGCACCAGCCAGCCCTCTCCCCAAATGCCAGCTTAGTGTTCCCGGAAATGTGTGACTGTGCGGTTCTGACCACTTCCAATCCAGTCCACCATCCATCGCTCCTTCTCCCCCTGAGAAGTGCATACGCATGCTGGCTTCCGGGGAGACAGAGCAGGGTGACTAAGCCCCAAGCACCCAGAGGATGCTGCTGACCCTGAAGGAAGACTGCATTCTCCAAGAGCCGCTGCTTCCAAATGTACAAACATCGCCACTTGATAGCCATCCACAGCCCCCACTCCCCGCACTGACACCCAAAATACTGCCGCAAGGGTGGATCACAGTAAGCTAATATTCCAGCTACTGGATGAAAGACAGGCACTTCTTCCATTCAATCGACAAACCTTTATGGGGCAGTTACTTAGTGCTGAGCACAGCGCAGCTGCAATGATGAATGGGGGACAGACATGAACCTCGCAGCCCCGGAGCCTGACTTCCTAAATTTCGTTCTCTACAGCGCACCCCCGCCCTTCTCATTTCTGTTTTTTGAGAAAGGACCTTGCTAAGCCTCTAAGTTGCCAGGCTGGGCTGGAACTTGTCATCCTTCTGCCTCAACCTCCCAGACAGAGTTTGACTTTTACTGACGACCGGCAGAACGAACACACCCCACGCCAGAGACCCCCTTCTCTCTCTAGCACAGATATGGGCCTTCAGACAAGCGTCCTCAGTCTCCCCAGTTTCTCCACCTGGTGTTCACCACTATGGTTGTCACCACTCTCCACAGATGCACATTCCTACCCCTGGAGTTTAGAGCCGGGGGTGTGTGGAAGGGTAATGAAGAAGAGGGTGTGAAATGGCACAGCCACCTAAGAACACACTCAAGCTGGCTCTTATAAAGCCCTGCATGCAGTGGGCATTCTCAGCGCTCCCAGGAGACCCTGTACACCAACACTGGTAGCAACTCTACTCATAACTGCCCACACTGGAAACATCCCAGCTGTTCTCAGAAATGGGGAACAAACTATGGTCCAGCCATACCACGGAATACTACTCAGCCATGAAAAAGGTCCAGCTACTGATATCTACAACACCAGGGCAAGAACTCCAAATGTGAGTGAAGCCAGACACAGAAAACTACATATGAGCCAAACATGGTGGCGCACACCTGTAATTCCAGCAGTCTGGGAGCCTGAGGTAGGAGGATGGTATGTTCAAGCCAGCCTGGGCAGCTTATCAACTTAGCAAGACCTTACATACTCCATTACTCTAGTCAAATAACTTTCTAGAAAAGGTGAAACTGTAGGGATGGAGACCACAGCACTGGCTGAAGGGCCTGGGGGAGCAGGGTACTGACGGAGAAGCACCAAGGGATCATTAGGGGTGACGGAACTCTCCCATATCTTGATTTTGGGGACAGCTACACCATCACAGGTGCGTGTCAAAACTCACTGAGCTCCACAGAAAAGGATGGATTTTGCCAAAAATAAATGGTGCTTTGATAAGTCTGATTTTTAAGAGCGTGAGAAGCTGCCACACACAGGCACACCTGGACTATGTCCCTAAAAGCCCAGGCTCAAGTTGAAAATCTTGTAAGCTGAAGATGTGTTGACCCGCCCCGCCTAGGTCCAGCCCACTCCGGCCCCTCCGCACACACCGTGGACGGAGGGTCACACCATACCTCGTGGCTGCTGCCCCACTGCCCACTTGCAATCACAGGAGAGGAATAGCCACGGATCACTAGCCCAGGAGTAGATCAGAACCCAGCCAGGCGCGGTAGCACATGACTCTAATCCCAGGCACTCCCAAGGGATTGAAAGTTCAAGGCCAGCCTACACAATTTAAGGAGACTCTGACTCAAAATAAAATCCAAAGGCATTCTGTAGGGGTGTAGCTCTGCATATGTGAGGCCCTGGGTTCCACTCTCAGCATCACAAAAAATGAAAAAAAGTAGACTCATATAAACCCAGTTCCAATTAAGTTTTACCTCCAGTTGGGCCTTTTTTTCTTTTTTCTTTTTTCTTTTTTTTAAGGTAGAGTCATGCTATGTAGTTCAGGTGGGCCTTGAACTCATCATGTAGCCCAGGCTGGCCTCGAACTCAGAATGATCCTCCTGCCCCAGCCTCACCACTAGGGCACGTGCCACCATACCCAGGCTTCATATTTTGATTTCCAAAGTTTTCTCAGATTTTTGAATCACTGATGAAGGAATCACACCCGCACTGAAAACATTCCCCATGTAAAAGCCATTCTAAGTCTTACTTCCCAGAATTTTCACATTCTGCAAATACTGGCCAATCTGATCTAGTAGAGAGATCCTGCGTTCCCAGTCACCCTGCCAGCAACAACCGTGCCCTCTAGAACATTCTACGCTTTGGGACGGACCAGAGTCTGATGATGTGTTCTCACAGCCCCCAGGGCTCCCTGTTTCCCATGGGGAATATTCCCTTCACAGAGCCTTCCTTCTGAAAGTAACAGAACTGGTGTGTGCCCAGTTCGCCTGTGTCCACGGACCACCTGATGCCAATGTGACTCTGGGCTTCCTGTTGGGCTCCTGTCACACGCATGAAAAGATGGAGTCCGTGTGAGAGACTCGAGACCGAGTGGGGCCACAGGGGGACCCACACGACAGCGGGTGTCCCACACAGTGCGAGGGACAGCCCGGCACGAGGCAGCTAGAGGGGCGCCGCCGTGCGGCACAGTGGGCAGCACACGGCACTCTCAGGCCCCGGATGGTCGCCCCTACTGGCCAGATGCGAGCTCTCTGCCGGCCCCCCAGCCCGGCCCGGCCGTGTCCACGCCAGGTGTGGAGACGGGACAAGCTGTGGCCGCCGGCGCTGCCTCTCGGCACTGGCCAAGGAAGGCGGTAACGACACGAGCCTGAAGGACAAAAGCTTGCACTTCAGTTATCTTACTTTGGAAGAGAAAAAAGACGGAACGAATGAAAACCCTTAATTCTCAGCACTGGCTTCAGCCACGCGGGGGACGGAAGGGACAGGGACCGAGTACCATGCAGCCAGAGCTTGGGGAAACTGAGGCAGTGCCCTTCACAGCACTCGATGCCTGGGAACCATCCCTCGGAAGTCACATTCCACAGCTCTGCGAGCAGACAGCTGAGTCTGTCCGCTCCTCCACCACCGCCCGCATGCCCCAGCGAACCCCATTTCCAGGCATGGGCCTGACTACACGCCGTCAGAAAGCACAGAGGTGACCACGTCTAAGGACAAATCCAAGAGACGGGGCAGGGTACGGATTCAACAGGAGACGTGCCCAAGAACGTCCCCAGCGGCACAACCAGAAGCCACTCACATGTCCCTCAGTGGAAGAAAAGGTAAGTAGACCATGGTGGAGTCACACAAGAAAATGTCACCCCAGCTGGACATAGTGGCCCATGCCTGTCATCCCGGCACTCCGGGAGGCTGAGGCAGGAGAATCTCAAATTGAAGGCCAGCCTGGGCAATTTAGTAACTTAGCAAGACCCTGTCTCAACATTTAAAATTTTTAAAAGGGCTGGAGATGGAGCTCAGTGTGAAGTTCCCGGGTTCAGTTCCCAGTACCACAAAATAACAATAATGCACCAAAAGGAGACAGGAAAACCTCTAAGCACTTACAGCAATGTGGCTGCCTCTCACAAGAAGCCAGACTTGAAAGAACATACGGTGTCATTCCATTTATATGAGGGTGGAAGGGAAGAGGCGTGAAGTCAAGAACCAGGTCCCCATGTCCAGGGAGTAACTAGGGGCAGGCAAGGCAGGTTTCTGAGGCCACCTGCTCCTATTCTATCCTTGGGCCTGGGGACTACACCATAGCTGGTGTACCCCTTTAAGCAGCTGGGCCCAATTTGTGTGCTTCCTGTATGTATTTTAGACTCCGTTCTAAAAGTTCAGAATCAATATTTAAACATATGCTTATAAATGTGCACAGTATTCCGATTAAAAGTCCACATTCCACCCCGTATCCTGACTCCTTAGCGTTTCCAGTCCATCTCCTCCCTCCAGCCTGAATCCTTCCATACAGCCACCCAGGCCCCCGTCTCTCCTCCCGCCAACCCTCCCAGAGAAAGCTCGCTGCAGGCTAGGTGACCTGGCTGGGTGACAGAGTGGGGATGGGGTGGGGAGCTCTCCCTTTCCAGTGGGGCTGTATAATGTGTTTGTTACCTCAGGCCAAACAGAGAACAAAAACTGCAGAGGAAAAAAAAAAATCACAACTCATCACAAAGCTACCAAGAGCAAGAGAGCCTCAGGCAGGCTCGCTAGAGAAGAGCCAGAGATCAGCCAGGCTGCCAGTTCACCTGCACTTCGCATGTGCTCCTGGGGAGTGGCTCCTGCGCCCCTCCCTCCCAGCCCCCCAGCACTCCAATCCGCAGGGCTTCGGCTGGACAGGGGTGAGCTCAGGACACACAGAGGCTCCCGGCTCCTTCCCTTCCTGTTTGAAGACTCAGAGCCCAGGCCCTGGAGGTTGGACAGAAAGCCATTTCAACCTGGAAACCCATCAGCCCGGGGACTCTGCTGGCTGGCCTGGAGCCACCCGCCAGGCAGAGGCCCTCGAGCCCCTCCAGGCCCCCCAGGCACTCGCTGGGGTGACAATGGCTGGTGAGAGCTGCCTAGGCCTGGCATGGTAGCAGAGGAGGGTTCTATCCTTCAGGGGCAGCCTCTCATGAGGCTGGAATTTAGGCGCTGAAGACCTGGCTCCTGTCTTAGGTACCTGATGCAAATGACATCGTGGTAGGGGTACACCTCGCCCTAAAACAAGGACTTCTGCTGAATCTTGATTCTCATACCCTCAAAGCAGACCATACACACCCCAAGACCTAATACCCCCCACCACCATCTCAGCACCCAGAAGCCAACAATCTCAAGTCCCCCGAGAAGTGCATCCAGCCGTCAGTCCCCACCCCTGAAATAGCGACCACAAGACCAAAAAGGGCCCAGCCCTGTGGAAAATAGGAGAGTCAAAGCCATGCACAAAAAGAGGACCCAGCGCTGAGCCCCAGGGACCAGTCCAGATGTTCAATTCCACACTGAAGGAGGCTGGTTGAAACCAAGCCGAAAAGCGGTACCTTCAGACATGGCCTGGTGGCCAGCTAGCCTGGGGAACAGGGTGTGTCCTCCCACTTGAAATCTGGGTCACGCTTAGATAACTTCCAGAAAGCCCGACTAATCACCCACCCTTGCTGCCTACATCCGTGAGGTGTGGAGCCCCCTTCCTCTTCTGAGGAAGCAGCCACCAATGCAAAGGAACACGGGGACCTGCATTCTGGTAACAACTCAACAGAGAAGGATCTGCTCTTCACCTTCCTCCTCTGGATCTTTATAAATAAGCACGGCTTTTACCTGCCAGGGAGGCCCACAGGGATGCTGATTCTCCTGGTGTCCCCTCCTGGCTCCCCAAGGTGGAAGAAGCTGAATTCAACCCAAGGCTGGACATGAACCCCTAAGAAGGGGCCCGGTGTCTCATTTTTCTCTTGCTCTTCAGTCTTTCTTACTGAAATCGACCAGATTAGGTCTTCCCAGGCCAACGGTCCCCAGATAAGGCAAATGGTTCTGATTCTTTGCAAATCAGAACCCAAAGCCAAGGAAGTGTGAATCCCTGGCTGAAAAGACAGGGAACAAGCACCCCCCAGCCGGACATGACCCTCTCCAGGTCAGGCCCACTCTGCTCTCACCAGCTTCTCCCTGGGAAGGCCACTCGGTGGTCCCCATGGGCTCTTGGCCCTTCCCTGAGCTTGTGGCCCCCACCTCGGGGAAGGCAGGGATGGAGAACCAGGGCCGGCTCCGGGGCCAGCCACAGATCCGGTGAGGGCGGCCCAGAAAGGCTGCCCAGGCCCCCCACGGTTCCCTGCCCCGGGGCCAGAGGCACCCAGGCCCTGGCGCGGTCCAGCTCACCCTGGAGAAGTCAGACCCTCGGGGACGGGCTCTGCGGCCCCCAGCACGGCCCGGCCCACCCGGGGCCCAGACCTCGCCCCGAACGTGCTCAAGTCTCCGCGCTCGCCCCCGGCCCCCAGTCCACGACCCGGCCTCCCCGGTGCCGGCCGGCCCGCGCCCCTCTCCGCTCCCATCAGCCCCCGGGTCCCTCGCCGGCGCCGGGCGCGGACAGAAAGGATATGGCCATTCGGTGATCTTTTTGGCGTATTTCCTCACCACGTTGTCCTCGCTGAAGAGGAACAGGGAGCGGTTGACCGTGAGGCAGTTCTGGCGGACGGGGATGGGGTTGTAGAGGGCCATGGTGCGCGCCCTCTGCGCCATCGACTGCTTGTACACCCTCTGCGCCCCGGGCTGCGCGCCCGGCCGGGGACCCCCGGCTCCGCGCCCGCCGCCGGCGCCCGCGACCACCCCGGCGGCCGCGCCCGGGCCTCCGCCCCCGTAGCGCGCCGGCATCTCGTCTCCGAAGCGGGCCATCCTGCGGAGAGCACGGGCCCCGGTCACGCTGCGGCGGGCTGCGCAGGAGGACGCCCCGGCGGCTGGAGCTGCGACTGCGGAGCCGCCCCTCGGCCCAGCCCATCGGCCCGGGGTCGGCGCTCAGGCGGCGGCGGCCCGGGCCGGGCCGGGCATCGCGGCGCGGGGCATCGCGCGGGGGCGGCGCGGGGCGCGGGGCGGGGCGCGGGGCGATCCCGCCGCCCACTCGAGCAGGGAGAAAAAATCAGTTATTAAAAAAAAATCCCCGCGCACACCCCCCGTGCAACGCGAACTGGTTTGCAAAAGAGGCCTCGCCGCCCCTCCTCCTCCTCCTCCTCCTCCGCCTCCTCCTCCCGGGCGCAGTGGGAGCCTCAAATTCCTCCGAGGTCCAGGTCAGGCTGGCATCTTGCAAAAAGAGTGCGCTCGGCCCATTTAAAAATAAAAATCTTTTTTTAAAAAAAGCAGGTCTTTGCCGGAGAACAGGGTAGAAAAAAAAAATTTCCTCCTTGAATCTGGCTTGACTTTCCTAGACCTGAAAAATACGGAGCGATCTGTAGCCGCCTCCCCCCAAAGAAGATGAAGGCGAGGAAGAGGAGGGAAATCGGGAGGAGGAGGAGGAGGAGGCAGGGGCGCGCTCCTCAGGGTGCCCGGGGAAGCTTCCAAGCGCAGGGTCCCGGTTTCAAAAAAAAATTTTTTTTTTCCTCCTGGATCACCAGCAGCTGCCTCTTCCGCTGGGAAGGGGGTGCGGGCGCGCTGCGTGGCGCTCGGCGGCGCCTCGTCTTGGGATTCAATTGCAGCAATGAAATCCTGAAAATTCCCAAGGCTGGGGGGGCAGGGAGGGGAGGGAGGGGGATGCGCGCTCCAGAGCTGCTCGGGTGCTGCAGCGCCTGGCACCCCCTCCCCCAGATGCCGCCTCCTCCTCCTCCTCCGCCTCCTCCTCCTCCGCCTCCTCCTCCTCCGCCTCCTCCTCCTCCTCCTCCTCCTCCGGGTTTTGCTAAAATAAGACTGGTGTGGATGGAGAGGTGCGAGAAGAGGAAGGAAAGGGGAAAAAATGGGCGCAAAGGTCCGCACCGCTGGCCAGCGCAGCTCCGAGTTGGAGGCAGAAGGACCCACCCAGCACGCACGTGACGGCTGCGGCCAATCGCGAGGGGGCACCCGGCCCGCGGGCGCCGGGGACGGGGACAGCGGGGGTCGCCAGGCTGGGGGAGTTGGGACCGAGTCCTGCGCCCCCCCCCGAGCAAATCTGGCCCCCCGCCAGGTTCCTGGGCGGTGGTCT
Organism: Hystrix cristata; assembly: GCA_004026905.1. Taxonomy (NCBI): domain Eukaryota; kingdom Metazoa; phylum Chordata; class Mammalia; order Rodentia; family Hystricidae; genus Hystrix; species Hystrix cristata. The sequence goes on from PVJO010015050.1 coordinate 29,608, forward strand.
GCAGCGTGGCGCTAAAGAGGGAGGAGAGAAAAACTTGAAGGGAAGGTATTCACGCCTAGAGAGATGCAGTGTGGGGATCGCTAAGCACATTTTGGTCTGTTGAGCAGAAGACAGTTTGAAAGATGGGAGCATGGTTGCAGGTTACTTCTGTGAAAGTTGCAAACCCCACGGCTCCGGAAGCTGGAAGGAAGGGTGTATCCCATCTCTGAGACCCCAGCGGGGCCCAATCGGAGCTCCCCGGAACAGAACACCACTGACCAGGTGCTGGCTGACAGAGGGGGCGTGCGGCGGCGCTGTGCTGCGCGGTGTGGGCCGACCCCCCAAACCAGAGGAGTATTTCCCATTTTGCTTTTTCCTGTTGTGTAATTTACTAAGCTCACAGGGGGAAGATTGCGTAAAACATAAAAGAACGAGTTAGGCAGCAGCTGGAAATGGAACCCGGTTTGCCTCCTAGAAGCCCACCCACCCCACACACGCTCCCTCCCCTGTCTCAGGAATCGCTACCTCCTGACTTTATGCTGTTCCTCTGCAACTCTACTACTGTTACTCATTCCTAAACAATACCATTTGCTTTTGCTTCTTTTTGACTTTTGTAAAAATAGATGTATGTGGGATGTGTTCTGCAATGTCCTGTTTTTTTGGTTCAGAGTTATGTCTTTTAGACTCACCTGGGGTCACATATAGCTGTGGGTTGTTTGTTTTCTGTGCTGTGTAGTATTCTACAGACAGCCCTGGCCACAGTTTGTTTATCCATTGTCCTGTTGGCAGGCATCTGTGTTGTTTATAGTTTGGGCTACTGAACATTATTACCTCAAACACTCTCTGTACATATAAAAGTGCAGGCCTGTGGGAAGAGCCCTAGATGTGAAATTTCTGGGCCCATGTAGAATTTATATCTTCAGGTTTACGAAATGTCACACTCTCTCCCAAAGTGGATATACCAAGAAATCACTGAATTTTCCCAAAACACATATAGACTGGGAGGCAGGATGGGGGGATGGGGCGAAGGAGAAGAGAATGAAAGCATTTGAAGCAGCCCTCATGCACATCAGCGTTTGAGTTCCTTCAGAACATTCTGGAAGGATATCTTTATATGTAAATTCCCTGTTCTGCACATTGCACTTTAGCGGCGGCAGGTGTAAGATTTTCTAACTTATCAAGCTGAGAGTGGTGGTACGACATCTACTACCAGCACTTGGGAGGCTGAGGCTTGAGGATCGGAAGTTCCAGCTTAGCTTGGGCAATTTAGCAATTCAATGAGGCCCTGTCTCAAAATAAAAACTAACAAGGGCTGGAGATGAGTTCAGTGGAAAGACCCTGGGCTCAGCCCCAGTACCAAAAGAAAAAACAAACAAAAAAAAAAGACTTTCTAACTTGTTGAGATGTGGACAGAATGCTTGAACCCAGAGTGGCTGGAGCTACTGTAAGGTGGGTGTGTGGGATTCAGGCGGAGAAAGGAGGCCAAACTAGTCACCAAATGGCAAGGATGTCAGTACTTGACATTGTTTTGCATACAACTGATAGCTAACATGAAACAGAAAGCAATCGTTGAGAGGCTCAGTGGGAAGGTGAACTTGCAGCTTTGTTGTTGTGGTCTTGCCACAAGACTGCCAGGCTCCGCCCCGTGGGCAGCGCCTGCGCAGATTCCTCTCCTTTCCTCTCCTTCTCCCTGCTCCTCCTACCACCCGGGGATTGAACTCGGGTCCTTTACACTGAATTCCATCCCCAGCCCTTTTTATTTTTTTACCTTGAGGCAAGGTCTCACTAAATTGCCCAGGCTGGATTTGAACTCACAATCCTCCTGCCCCCGTCGCTCAGAGTGCTGGGATGACAGGTGTGCACTGCTGCAGCGGGCTTGGGTTCAGCCATTTCTATCCATGCAGAACGCTCGAATATTCTGTGCCCCTCCTGGGTGTGAGTCCCGGAGGGGTGAGCAGATGTATCCACAGGAAGGCCTGCTCTGGAACACAGCGCCGTTTGCACCGGCTACACAGCGAAACGTCCCACACGCAGGACTGCGCAGGGCTTCCCACACCAGGACAGCGGGCATGCGCGGCTGCACGTGAGCGCCTGCGTGACCTCACGGCACCCAGCTGACCCCAGGGAGCCAGACTGAGATAGAACACGTGCGTGATCCCGCTTACAGACAGTGACTTTAAACAGAATAACGACAATAGGAACAAAGTAGAGTGGATGTTAACGATACGACCACTGCAGGTATCAGTTTGAACATACTTCAAAAACCAGAAATTCCATTTGACCCAGCTACTCCCCTCCTAGGTGTCTTCCCTAAAGAGTTAAAGACATCGTATTGCATTGATCCATGTACACCCAGGTTTATAGCATGTATATATACAACTCATAATAGCTAAATCTTGGAAGCAGCCTCTATGTCCATCAACAGATGAATGGATAAAGAAAAATGTGGTATCTACATACCATGGAGTACAACTCCGCCATAAAAAAGGATAAACCTGAGTCATTGGTAGGAAAACAGATGCACCTTGAGAACATAATGTTAAGTGAAATAAATCAGACACGCAAGACTGAATACCACGTGATTTCTTTTACATGAGAAACCCGAAGTATAAATAATTTTAATTTTTTTTATTATTTTTTACCAAGAACATGTATTGGTACATTGTATACATAATGATCATAATCAACATGGTTATTTTGTACCTGTACATGATGTATCTTGGTTTTCCCCCCTCTTCCCCCTTCCCCTCCCCTCCCTTCCATTCACCCACCCCTCCCTATTTGCAATAAGTGTAACTACACTTTACCATTTTTCCCCCCTTTCATCTTACTTTTCTTTTAACCTTCTTCTTTATCCCCCTTTTCCCTATCTAGTTCTCTCTTTTAAATACAGTAACTATTCTACCCCTTTGTCCTTATTTACACTTATGGTTTCTCATATCAGAGAATTCGATGTGTACTAAGATAATTTTAAAAGAAAAGTGAAAGCTAGATGAGAGGAAACTGGGAGACAAACTGTGGAGATGGGAAGGCCGTGTGGGGTGGAAGGACGTAAGTGAAGTGAGAAGAATCAAGACGCCATATGTGTGCGTTCCAGGTCCCCAAGATGAGTGAATTTAATATGTATTGCAAAGGTATACTACTAAAATAAATTTTTTTTAAGCTCAAAACTGGTCAAGAGTAAACTGTGCCTTTCGAAGTCACGGTGGCGCCCCCTTGAGGGCGAAGGGGAGGCCGCAGGGACCTTCTGGCTGGTTCTCTGCGTGGGCCCTAGCCGCCAGAGCACGTCCCCTTTGTGGATTTTAGAAATCATTTGGTAAATTTTCATTGAGCTGTGCACAACTGACGCCTGCAGTTTTTGTTTGCATCTCAATTTAAAAAGTGTTTGTGATGCTGCCGGGTGTGGAGCCCAGGCCGCGCCTCTGATCACAGCTATTTGCAAGAATTCTCTTCTGACCACGTCTGTACAACAAACTCGGACCTCCCCAAACCAGATGGTAAAAGAACAGTCCTCTGGGACCCTCTATCCCATGCCCAGATAGCAGATAGGCTGGCTGCATATCAGCTTGTGAAGTGCTGCAAAAAATTCTGATTCCTGCCAGGAGCAGTGGCGCGCACCTATCATCTCAGCCCTCTGGGAGGCTGAGGCAGGACTATCCCAAGCTCCAGTGCAGCCTGAGCAACTTAACAACCTAGCAAGCCCCTGTCTCAAAATAAAAAAATAAAAAGGGGGAGTCCCTAAGTTTGCCTGGCTATGTTCTGATGTGTTGGGGTTCCCCTCCTCTTCCTTAGAATCTTCTCACATCCTCCAACTCCCCAAGTGCTAAATGCCTCTTTTCCAGAAAGAACTCGACTCACTTTCCCCAAAGTGTCCTAGGGCTTCAAGTATATTATCCTTGGCAAAGGCTCACTTTGCCAAGAGCAAACCACTTTTTCAGACAAAGGCATGAATCCCTAATACTGGAAACTCACCTATCACCTAGGAAATAGGAACACATGAGCTGGAAATCCAGAAATCCACATGGGTGATCTCCCCGCTCGCCCAAATCACCAATGTTGGCCAGGTGAGAAAATACAGACTCCCATTAGCATTGCAGACAGAAGCAGCTTCATGGCAGGTGGCCAGAAGCCAGCCGCGGCCATTGGCTCTAATCTTTAATATATCTGCCAGCTGGGGGCTTAATTTACCAATCAGCAGCGGCACTACCACACTGGCTTCAGGATGTTATTCAACTGAACAGAGCTAGCATCTTTGAAATGAATGCCCCAAATACATAACTGCAAATTGCATTCGTTTGATTTTTAAAACAATTACCAGCAAATCCAGGCATGTTGGATTGCAAGAAAGGATGAGCCAGAGGCACTTGGTCTCTGCCTGCTGGTCTGGGTACCTGTGAAGAGTGCGTTCCAAGACCTTTGGTGCGGGAGGGATACAAATGAAAAACCAAATCTGATCATGCAACTATCTGTAGGTCACAATAGAAGCACACAGGAGCAAATCCAGAAAGGCCAGGTGACTGTTGTCCCAGCTACTCAGGAGGCTAAGGCAGGAGGATTGCTGGAGCCCAGGACTTCAAGGCCAGCCTGGGCAACATAGCAAGACCTGTATCCTAAAAAAATAAAATGTGGCTGTCACAGCAGGCCTAACAACAAGGCAACATGTAACTTGCAAACTTCCAAGACGAAACGAGGTGAGGCTAACTCGACACAGACCAGGGTTCAAATCCTAACTACTCCAGCCCTTCCTGGCTGCGCTGTCTTGGGAACAGTACTCACCTCTCTGAACTTCAGGTTCTCCACATAAAATGGAGATGAGACATCTTGCTCTAGAGGTGAAGCAAGGCCAAGTACGCAAACCCTTAACACTGTGACTGGCATGTGATGCATGGTTAGGAACTGGTGGTGAACAGGTTTTTTGTTTGTTTGTTTGGTTGGTTGGTTGGTTTTTCGAGACAGGGTCTCACTTCATAGTGCAGGTGGGACTCGAACTCACAATGTAGCCCGGGCTGGCCTCAAACTTTTGACAAGCCTCCTGCCTCAGCATCCTGAGTGCTGGGATTACAGGCGTGTGCCACCACACCTGGTGAAATATTTTTTAAAATCACCATAGTCTGGGGCTGGAGATACATGCACAAGGCCTGATTCCATCCCCAGCAGCAGGAAGGGAGGGGGGGGGCAGGGAAGCGGGGAGAGAGAGAGGGAGGGAGGGAAGGAAGGAAGGAAGGAAGATGGCTAACTTTTCCAGAGTTGAAAACTAAATTTTGTGGATATCAGTGGCTAAGATTCATTCACTAATGGCTCACTTTTAATTTCTTAACCATCTCTTTTCATTTGGGAGTCATTTTAGATGCACGGAAAGCTTGAAAAAGCCTCTCAGGAGAGCACTCGCACACCTCCCCACCGCGCCGCAGCTCGCGTCTCCCGAGTACTCTGTGGAACCAGCTCCGGGTGCTGCCATCGCCGTCTTTTTGGTCTGGGGATCAAACCCAGCTCCTACGCAGCGCCGGCCTGTCTGTTCTCTTTGGCCTCTTCCTACTTGCGACGGTTTCTGTCCCTGTTTCTGTGATTGTGGTGACTCCCGGCTGCTTCACAGCTGTCCAGTGATTTGGAGTTAGCCACCGTGAGACTGGGGTCACGGGTTTGGGGGTCGGAGCAGGCCTCTTCTCGCCTCCTGCTCAGGCTGAGACAGTCCCGCGTCGCTTCTCGCTGGCAGCGCGTTCCCCTGCGTGGCGTAGTTCCGGCAGCGTGTGCCAGAGTCTACGCCGTCAAGTTACTGTTTTTCCCTTTTCCTCTCTGACCTTTGGAATTGAGTCTCCGAGGCCTGCCCACTAGTGCCCGCTACTGCTCTAGTGGGCTAGCGGTGGGGACTGGATGCCACTTCTTCTTGGCTCTCCCTATCCAGGCGTTCCAAGTCCCGGGAGTCAACCACCGCCCACCAAAAACATTCAGAGCAAGGTGTGGTGGCCCACTCTTGTCATCTCAGCGCTCTGGGAGGCTGAGGCAGGAGGATCGCAAGGTGGAGCCCTACTTGGGCAACTTAGTGACTTAGTGAGGCCCTGTCTCAAGAATAAAAAATAAAATAGAGTTGGGGATGTAGCTCAATGTGAAGGCCCCAGGGTTCGATCCCCAGTACAAAAGAAAAAGAAATCATTAAAAAATTGCCTCTGTACTAATCATGGAGAGGCTTTTTTCCTGTCATGATTCCCTAAACAGTATGACAACTATTTGCATTTACCTTAGAAGTGCTATTAGGAATTCTCGGTCATCCAGAGATGATTAGTATGCAGGAGGCTGTGTGTAAGGTCTGTGCAAATTACCATGTTATATCAGGGACTTGGGCATCTTTGGGCTGGGCGTCATCCCCTGGGCTAGCAGGATGATTGTACATTGTTTACAAGTCTTTTGTAATGAGGATTGATTTCTTCTCTCTCATTTATTCATGTAGTGATTACAATACATGTTTGTGTATGTGTGTGTATATATATATTTGTATACATTTATTTTATTCTTTGAATTATTGCCTGATAAAAAGTTCCAGATTTTTAAAAAATTTTTATTAATGGATTAATTTTTTGAGACAGGGTCTTGCTTTGTAGTCCAGGCTGGCCTTGAACTCACTCTTTAGCCCAGGCTGGCCTCAAACTCACAGTGATCCTCTTGCCTCAGCCTCACGAGTGCCGGGATTACAGGCGTGCAACCACCATGACTACCTCATCTGACAATAAGTGATTTAGTTTGTTGCTTGAGATTCCAGCAACAAACTGTTAGGGCACTTTCAGGTTGGTTTCTGTGTCCCTTTGACATGGCCTCATCTTTTTGTTTTTAAATCACCCCCTCACTTGCTGGCTCAACAAGATGTCCTGGGGTCACCTTCCCTGCCTGGCTGTAGAATTAGCCATTTCTCCGAGGAGCCTGGGTCCTTCCAGGGGACAATCGTATTTGAAAACCACAATCTCAGTGCAGAGTGCAATCTTGACTTTTTAATTTTTGTTTTGGTCAAAGTTGAATTGGCAAATACCACGACCATGAAAACATTCAAGAACTGTATAACAATGTCTAGCTCTACCGGGAAGAGACCTGGAGGAGGAAGAGCTGGGTCGAATGCAATTTCTAGTTTCGGGTTTCTTTTAGGAATCTCTATACTGATTTCCATACCAGTTGTCTTAGTTTACACCTGAGGCCAAAATGTTTAGTGAAATAAGCCACACACACAAAAGTAAATATCGCATGGTTTCTCTTTTACAAGGAACCTGAAATATAAGTAAAAAAGCAAAATAAAAGATAGATAATAGGAAATAGGAAGATAGATCTTTCTCAAATGTAAAGGGGACCATGAGATGGAGGGAGTGGGAGGGAATGGAGGGAAAGGGATGAAAAAGGAATTGAGATGCGTTTATGTTCACGGGCCAGCGCCACACAGGAGATGTAATCATTACATCTTGCAAGCATGGACTAATAAAAAAATAACAAAAAAGAAAATATGCAAGAATGACCAGGAGATGCTGAGAAGCAAGGATGAAAACTTGAGAATAAAAATCAGTATAGTAACAAAGTAGCTCCTGGCGAACAATTTTTAGCAATTCCTTTTGCCCTGGCACCAAGGATCAAACCCAGGGCCTCCCACATGTGAGGCAAGTACACTATGGCTGAGACACATTCCCCAGCCTGAAAATCATTGATGGTAATGGTTAAAACGGTAACTCTAGCTGGTGCACTCAGATGGACAAGCAGGTGATCAAAGGAGCCAGAATAAATTCTTTTCTTTTGAGTTGTGTGTGTCAGGTATTTTGTCCCAGCAACTGAAAAGCAACAAAGCTTTTCTGGCTCAGTTGTTAGAGTGCCTGCCTAGCAAGTTCAAGGCCCTGAGTTCAATCTCTGCCACCAAAAAAAAAGTGACTATGACATTATGCAAGAGAACACCCTGTTTAATCAACACAGTGATGTGCATAGAGCTCAAGGGCCATCTCCTGTGTAAATGACGTTCCGTGGTTTCAGGGGAGAGACAAAGAGAGAGGAGGGCAGGGAGGAAGACATAGAATAAGCTCAAGTGGTAAAATGTTAACACAGAGGAAATTGGAAAAAGAATATACGGGAATTCTTTGTGCTATTTGTACAATCTTTTGCTAAGTCTGAAATTTCAACCAAATAAAAAGTTAAACTTACGGCGATAAAAAGTCATACATGTGCAAGTTTCACTCATTCCTTTCTTCATTTTACTGAGCACCTGCTATGTACCAGGTGGTTTTGTAAGCACAGATCATGGAAGGCAACAATCTCTGTAGTTATGGAGTTGAAAACAGAGAATAAACAGAATAAAAGAAGAAAATGCATAATATGTTGGAAAGTGCTAAGAGTTAGAAAAATAGAATCAGAAAGAGGAAGCCACAGGAAATTAAACTAAAACTGGTCTATAAGTGCTCTCTTCCTCCTCCTCATAGTCCCCACCTAAGAACCACCCGCTGCCACCCACTTTAGCTAATTATCTTACTACTTACTACCAGGTTGTTAATTAACTTACTTATCTTAGACCTTTTTAAATTTTCCAGTGTTGGGTATTATTTTTTTTCAACATTATTATTTTATTCGACTCAGTTCTCAAGTGGATTACAGACTTCATGTAACGTACTAGGTTAAGCACTGCAGAAGAGATGGACATGCATTCACCATCCACGAGCCTATAATTAATTTGGAGAAGCAAAATGCATACCTGTAAGCATTTAAGTAGCAGTAGGAAATATCCAGCAGCAACACCAGAGAGAATTACAATAGAAGCAGCAACAAAGTACTACCTGTCTAGGTGCCAAGCCACTTAACAGGCAATAATTATTAACTTCCAGTTTAAGGTGGAGCCCTTCTCTCTCCTCCATCCGGCTCCTCTTCATACCCTGCAGCACCCGTATCTGCCCAATATTGTTCTATCACAAAGCCAGGAAGATTCTGTGTCTATAGTATCATGTACAAGCAACGGTTATTTATAGTGATGCCATGAATAAACTATGACCACATTTTCCTCCATTTAAAAATTCTAGTTCCCTCTGGGGTTAATTTGTCTGTGTGTGTGTGTGTCTGGTGTCTGTGTGTGTCTGGTGTCTGTGTGTGTCTGGTGTCTGTGTGTGTCGTGTGCACTGGGGATTGAACTCAGGGCCTTGTGCTTGCTAGCAAGTGATCTACCACTGAGCTAAGTCCCCAACCCCTGGGGTTAATTATTAATTTTTTTCCTTAATTTGCTAGGAACTTATCACTAATATGATCTTTAGCAGCTATTCTACCAATGTCCTTTATCCAGAACCAACCTTTCTTGGTTGGACTAATTGCCCTCTTTCCAGCACACAGAATTTATCCTAGACTCTATCATAACTAGGAGAATCCCCTTTGTCTCTCCAACTTGGACCCTTGTATAGGATCCCATATCTTCCTCTCCCTTGGTTTACTCCCTTGTTGTAGTGGAGCATATCCTCCAGTAGCTTTCTTAGAAAGGATATATGGTACATTGTCTAATTATTTGTTGCTGGTGGGAAAAAGCACAAACCTAGTGACACAAAATAGCAACATGAATTTATTATATTTTGTGGGTTTGGGGATCAGTTAGTTTCAGCCAGGTGGTTCTCACTTGGGGTCTGTCACACAAGTGCAATCAGATAGTATCAGACTTCTGCACACATGGGGTTGGAACCAAGGCTGGAAAGATTTGAACAACTGGGGTTTCTTAAGCATTTGTCTCTATCTTCATGTGTCTCTCCATTTGGGGTCTCCACAGGGCAAATTCAGGGGAGCTGAACTTCTCTTATGCCAGCTCAGGACTTCAAAGGCTCATGTCTCAAGAGAGAAAGCCAGAGAGAAGCCAGATCTTTTTTATGACCTCACCTTGGAGTCAGAAAGCATAAATGATTTTCTACTTTGTTAGATCATTCTCAAAGACTCACCAAGTTTCCAGATAGAATAAAGACTTGTGCTCACTTCAGCAGCACATATACTAAAAAAAGAAGAAAAGAGACTCAAGCCAGGCCTGGTGGCACATACCTGTAATCCCAGCACTTGGGAGGCAGAGGCAGGAGGATCACTGCAAGTTCAAGGCCAGCCTGGGCTGTATAGTAGCCTGAACTACATAGCGAGAGCCTGTCTCAAAAAAAAAAAAATCAAAAAAGGGGTTGGGGATTTAGCTCAGCTGTAGAGCACTTGCCCAGCAAGTGCAAGACCCTGAGTTTGATCCCCAGTACTACCCCCTGCCAAAAAAAAAAAAGAATAGAGACTCCAACATAAAGAATTCAAAAGATGAGACCCCCAAAATATAAGACCCAATCAAAAAATGGGCAACTGAAAAAAAATAAAAATAAAAAAAAATGGGCAACTGAAATGAATAGACACTCCTCAGAAGAAAAACAACGAAAAGCCAATAAATACATGAAAAAATCGTCATCATTTCTGGCCACTAGAGAGTGCAAATTAAAACCACACTAAGAATCTATCTTACCCCAGGAAGAATGGTATCATCGAGAAATCAAGTAATAACAAATGCTGACAAGGCTGCAGAGCAAAAGGAGCCCATCTACATCGTTGGTGGGAATGTAAACTAGTACGACTGCTATGGAAATCGGTATGGAGATTCCTCAAAAATGGAAACTAGAAATTCCATTTGACCCTGCTCTTCTGCTTCTAGGTATCTTCCTGAAAGAGTTAAAGACATCATGTTCTAGTGATAGATGCATAACTATATTTCTAGCAGCACAATTCACAACAGCTAACTCTTGGAAGCAGCCTGTATATCCATCAACAGAAGAATGGATAAAGAAAATGTGGTATTTATACACAGTGGAGAACTACTTTGCCATAAAAAGGATAAATTTGAGTCATTTGCAGGTAAACAGGTACACCTTGAGATCATAATGCTAAGTGAGATAAATCAGACACACAAGCTTAAATATCAAATGATTTCTCTTGCATGAGATGTGTTATGTACCAACTCCCCATAAGGAATGTAATCATTGCATATTAGAAATGTGTACTAAAGACAAAATAAAAACTAGAGGAAAAAAATACAGTTTCCACTCCTTTATGGGGAAGTAGCAAATGTTTGTCAAAGAGGATGCAAAATGGGAAACATTATGTGGCTATTTTTGACACTTGCATTAGAGTTCTAAAATAAGAAGAGCCAATTTGTCTCTTTTCTGGACCCCATAAAGACTTACACTCTGAGACAGGTGTTAGCGCTGTTCACCAAATCCTTCTACTTCTGCCCAAGCAGTTGGGGACAAGACAACATTTCCTGGTCTCCCACCCTTTGCTGGGGTCACATGACTAGCGCTGGCCAATGAGCTCCAAGGGGGAATTCCTTCTGGGGCTGGAATTTTTCATCTCTAGTTTTGAAGGCTGATTATTTTCTGGATAGGTCTTATTTTGGAGCCACACGTCTAGTGCTCAGAAAGCCGTGTGTGTCTAGTAGCTGCCTCCCTGGCTGGCTGGGGTTCCGCTGGGCACCGAGCGCTCCTTTCTTTGCAGAGCACGCTTCCCCACCACACAGGAAGCAGCACAGCTCCAGCTGGCCAGGGCTCTACGAAACCAGAGAGGACACAGCATGGAGCAGAGGCCCCCGCTGCCTTGTGGGGATGTTTTGGGCAGGTCAGAAGGCAGCGTCTCAGTATGATCCACACCGCAGCTTGCCCAGACCCCGGCACATCATCCCGTGGCGTCTGCTGGGGTTGGGACAGGGTCTGCCTTCCCCCGCTGGGCTCATGCACTGCCGGCTCGGTCTTCACAGGGGCCATGTTGAGAGGTGGTGAGACCTCTAGCAGGGGGAGCCTCGTGGAAGGTCATCAGGGTCACTGCTTTTGAAAGAGAAAAGGGAGTTGGCCTGGGAGCCCTGGCTGGTTCTCTCCAGAGGGCAGTTGTCTTGGCCTCCTGTCTCTCCACGTGGTGTCTCCAGGACCTCATGGCAACGGTGTCACCCTGAACCCCTGGAATTCTGACCTCTGTATCTCTTTTCTTGGTGAAGTTGTCCCCAGGGTCCCCTGTGTTCCAGGCTCAGCCCCCAAGGGGCACTGTGTGGGAGGTAGAGCCTTGGGGGAGACTCCTGGGCCTTTGGGGTGTGTCCTTGTGGGACTCCAGGCTCTTCCTCTGTCCCTCTTCTCACCCACGAGGTGCAGCAGTTTTCTCTGCCTCGAGCTCCTGCTGTGATGTGTTGCCTTACCAGGCACCCAAATAACAGAGCAATTTAATCACGGGGCGGAATTTCCAAAACCTCTTTACAAGTTAACTCTCTTGAGTATTTTGTTGTCATATCTGAAGCTGACAAACATGCTCAGTGTTGGGTATTTTGTTACAGTAATGGAAAACTGACTAACAGAGAACCAGCCTCAAAATAACAATGATTCTGGCGCCAGTGTTTTAACCCAGTTATCCAATCTTCAAGCCAATAACTGAGTGACTAGTAGGTGTCCCACCTTACTTGAAAGCCTTTGTGCTATGGGAATAATTTGGGGGGGGCGGCCTTGGGGACTACTCTAGGGCCTTGCCTATGTCAGGAGTGCTCTAACACTGACCCACAGCCACAGTCCTGGGGACACTTTTACTGGGCCTCTTCACTAATATGACACCTCATTGCTTAGGCACTAAGTAGTAAACTGTTCCACATTACAGAGAACCTGCAAGAGGGAGGTGGGCGGAGGTGGCAGGCTCCCTGAGGGAGGCGTTGAGAGAATGATACTTCTTGAAACTCAGACAAAATTTTGGAGGGTAAAGTATAGTTGTTTCTCAAGATATTGGCAACTTAATTAGACATTTCATTACACTATAATAATGTTATTAATATTGTTGTTTTTAGTTGATTTTTCTGAGTGCCGTACAGATACTAACTCGCTTATTCCTCACTGCGGGCTAATGCGATGGTTACTATGATCGCGTGCGCTCGACAAACGAGGTGTGGAGAAACTGAGGAACTCGCCTATGTTCACAGAACTAGTGAGCAAGGCTAGGATTCGGATTTAAGAAGCCGGGCTCTGAAGTCTGCACTCCACACCTCATAGCTGCCTTGTCGGGAGAAAGGGGAAGAGTGGGTGAGAGAGAAGAAGTCAGTTCTGGAGAGGACTGGAAAAGGGGAATGTAGATTTACACGTGAGGTCTGCGGCCCTCGGTGTGGAGACAAAGAGTGATGGGGGGGGTTAAATGCTGGTCCCCAGAAGACTCAGGCACAGAACCTGGCGGTGTGACTTTCTTTGGGAAAAAAATATCCTTGCCAATGCAATCAGGTTAAAGTGCTTGAGATGAGGGTCATCCAGGATAACCCCGAAGGTGATCTTACATCCTTAAACGAGGCAGAAAAGGGTGGGGACATGGAACCCGATTTTCCAGAAGCCCCTGGCAGATTTGCCACCCTGCTGTCACCTGTGTGGAACTGTGACCTCCAGAACCGCAAGCGAACAAATGTCTGCCTCTGTACACTACCTAGCTTTGGGTAACTTAACAGCAGCCGCAGGAAGTGACCTTGGTGGTGGCTAAGGCGGGACGGTGGCCAGGCAGGGGGTTAAGGTCTTGGGAAAGATCCTTGAGAAGCACCGACATGAAGGGCCCAGAAGAGGAGGGAGGCTGAGAAGTGTCTTCATAAGGCAGAGGAAAGTTGGGGGTGATGTCACTCGGGCCGGGGTGGGGTGGAGCAGTACCCAGTGGCAGATGCAGCTGAAGGTACAGCAAGGCCCAGCATGCATCCCAGAACCTTCCCTACTTCCCAGACCGGAGCTGGGTCTGCAAAGACCACACGCTCCCCGGCCTCCTCCCCTGCCCTGGGGCCCACCACACCACTTCCTGTCTGCCCGGATCCAACACTCCGGGACGGCCTGCAAGGGGAACCATACAGTATTTACCTGTCCGTGGCTTCTTATTTTACTTAGCATCACATCCTCACGGTTGGCTCACATTGTAGCATTTCCGAGTTTTATTCTAAGGCTGCACGAGACTCTTTTATCTGTTCTTCTCTCCATGGGCGCTTCTGATGCTTCTATTTTTTAGCTATGGCAAATACTTCTGCATGAGTTGATTCAAGACCCTGCTCTCATATTTCTTTGGAATAGACACCCAGAAGTGGAATTAGTGGGCCACACTTTAACTGGATGTTTAATTTTCTTTTCTGAAGAACCACCATATCCTTCTCTGCAGCAGCCACAGGATCCTTAGCTTCTAGAAGTACATATTTAAATATTTACTGATGACACCATGTGATGTCTGGCACTTGCTTTATCATACCTCCAAGGTTACATTAAAGCAAGTTAAAAGTTTGCTTTGAATTTTCAAATTAAGTTATGTTAAGTGTTGGGATAGAGCAACACGAGGAGGACCACGCGTGGATTATTATTGAAGGTGGGTGTTAGGAAGATGGTAGGTTCTCATTCTATTCTCTCTTCTTTTCTATTTTTTCCAAAAGGAAACTTTTTTTTCCCCTTTTCATGCAAAGCATTTGAGATATTCTTGATTCACATTGCAACAAGATGCTTGCACTTAATTATGGAAACAAAAGTACTCAAGCTACTACATTCTCAGGCAATTATAAATTATATGCAGCATCAAACCCTGCTGGTAAGTCAGGAGCTTGATTAAATGCTTACTTATATATTCATGTGTATCCTGAGAAGTTAGCAAGGGAAATTTAATCAACGGAACTACATCTGCTTTTACAAACTCTGGTCTTGGTTCTCCTTGCGTAAGAACAGAGCAGCAATCCCACAACTTGCAAAATAACAAGTTTTCCCTCACCGGGAGATAAATTTAGGGATGAGAGAATCAAGTACATTACTTTGCCCAGAACACTTGACAAAAATTACCAGTTCCTTTATTCATCTATTCACTCACTGAACAGATGTGCATTGAGCATCTGTTAGATGCTAGGTCCTGTCCTGGGCTTTGAGGACATAGCCACATAGCTGTGAATAGAAGAAATAATCACTCGTTTGTGTGTGGGGGTTCTGGGGATCGAACTCAGGACCTTGCACTTTCTGGGCAAGTGCTGTACCATGGAGCTATATCCCCAACCCCAATCACCTATTCATGAGAAACTCACATTTGAGGGCACAAAAACCAGGGGAAAAAAATGAATAAACTTGGATAGATTTGTCATAGGTCAAATAGAAACAGTTTTAAGAAGAAAAGTGGAGTAGCGGCAGGGTGGGAAAGGGGAGGAGGGGTATTTTGGAAAAGAGCTCTCCGAGAAGGTGACATCTGAACTGACTTGAAGAAGTGCAGGAACAAACACAGGCAGAGGAAACAGCAAGGACAAAGACCAGTGCGGACAGAGCAGGGAGCACTTGAGGCCCAGCGAGGACACCCGTGTAGCCGATGAGGCGATGCGGTTTATATCTAGAAGTGCCCTGGAGCCTTGTGAACTCAGGCAGGACTCTGGAGAGAGGATTGGACGGTGGGGGCAGTAGCTGACTTGCTGTTAAGAGATGGGGTCTGCTCACCGGTGCCTGACTCGGAAGGATTCATCTCCCTCCAGGTCTCTCTTCTCTTTCTGCTTCCTGGCCACCATGACGCGAGCAGCTTCCCTCACCCTTGCTGTTTCCTGTTTGAAACCTGCCGTCTAGGGACTGAAACTTCTAACACCACAAGCCAAAAATCAACATCCTCCACTTTAAATTGTCAGGTATTGTGTCTCAGTGACAAGAAAGTTACTAAGACAAAGGGAGAGAGTAAGAGGAGATGTGGCTGGGAGGTTGCAGCGATGATGGGACTGCCATGTTGTGTTGGAGCTTTATTATTTTAAAATGTAGACTTTAAAATGTAGACTTCAGATATGGCAAGGCCGACGGGTCAGGAAATGGCTGCCTTTGATTGACCAGGAGTTTGTTACCTACAGGAGCCAGAAGAGGGTGCGTTCTGTACCGGGCAGGGCCACACAGAGCAGCGTGAGGCCCATGCAGAGGCAGAGGGAGCCCGGAACCCTCCGTGTGAGTCTGCAGGAAGGGACAAGTGAGGCAGGATGGGCGGCTTAGAATGGGTTTGTTTGAATTATCTTAGGTTTCAGGGCACAGAGGCCGCTCCTTGTTGTTTGGTCCTGCGGTGATAAGAGCCCAAAAGTGAAAGTCCAGTAACTCAGAGGTTGGAGTGTGAGGTTTGCATTTGCAAAGCAAGCTCAGGGCTACATTATTCCCTCTAAGAACCAGTTCACTACAGAGAGGCTGCCTCTCCAGGGTCAACAAAGCTCCAGCTAGCAAAGCATGACGCAGTTCAGACATTTATTTTATGAAACTTATCTCCACGAACTTTGCCTCTTGTAAGTCACCTTGGGCCTTTAAAATGTTTTGAATTCCAGGGTCTCAAGGGCCCTGCTGCCACCCAGTCTCAGCAATGGAGAGAAGTCAAGAAAGAAAAACCCAAATCTTCAGGAAGCAAACGAGGCAGACTGCAGAGAAATGCAGGTGCCGAGCTCTCTTTATGCAAGACAAGGACAGAAATACACGAACATATTAAAGAGTCTGCTTATATTTTCAAGAAGCATCAAAGGATACAGCAGAAACCAAAAATGATTTCCCAGTAGGGACGGACAGGGATTGGCGCCAGAGTTGGTGATAAGGGAAGAGGAACCCTGATGGCTCGTCAGGATCCGAGTTGCATTATGTCCCCCAGAAAACGTGCACTTACTCATTTTATTTTCTTCTGTTTTGTCCAGTGACTAAAAGGGATGTGGGAGGGGGATGGTGACAGAGAGTGGCAGGAGAAGGAGGCTTGGTGACAGCGCTAGCGG